>PVJX010011623.1:0-52934 GCA_004027295.1 Dolichotis patagonum | reverse complement strand
GTCTGAAATTCTGTCTTCACTTTCATTGAGGCGGTTTTTACAACTTTCAATAGAATTTTTTATTTCCTGTATATCTCTTTGAATCTGCTTTATGTTTGTTTCTGTTTGTTTCTTATATTGTTCATTCAGGGATTCTATCTGTTTGCTTTGTTCCTCTAATTTTTTAGCTGTGTTTTCACTAGATGTGTTCACTATTTCTTTCACTGTTTTTATCAATTCTTCTTTTACCTGGGCAAGTATTTCTGGTTTGAATTTCTCCATCATTTTCCCTGTTTGCATATTTATTTCATTTGATATCATTTCAGACATTTCAGGTGTATGGCTTCTTTTTTCTTCTATGTACACATCTGCTAAGCTTTCTTGGGGAGGGCTAGGGCTTTGAGCCTGCCTTTTGGTCTTTCATTTTGTCATTTTTCTATATTTCCTTACTTTGAGCATTGTTCCCAATTTTTCTCTGCTTATGTGGAAAATTACCTGTTACACCCTCAGTTCCTGGAGGGCCAGTGGCTCCCCCACAGGCTCTTGGCTTCCTCACAGGGTCCTAACTCCCCTCTGTGGGCTCCTGGCTCCCTAAGTTGTAAGGCAAATGCTGAGTGTGGCCACCCCAGAGCCTGTGGAATCTCAGGCAGGCCAGGTCACTGTGCTTTGTCCCAGGCAGGTCTCCGGGAGTTTCCCTGTGAGTGAAGGGCCTACAGGTCCTAAACAGTCAGGCCAGAATGTTGGTTTCTGAAAAGTTCCTGGTCCCAAACCGACATGGCCAAGATGCCCATCTCCACAATATTCCCAATCCAAACAGCCCGGGCCACACTGCGGTTCCGAGAGTTTCTGGTCCCAAAGAGACAGGCCAAGATGCTGCTTTCTGGGAGACTTCCTGTTGGTGAAAGGCGGGGCTATGGGCCCAAACAGACCCGGCCCAGATGCCAATCTCCAGGCAGTTCCTTGCGGATGAAGGGTGGGCCTACCAGTCCCAAAGAGTCGTGCCGAGATGCAGGTCTGCGCAGACTTTCGTTCCAAACATCCCAGGCCACTCTATGAGTCCGAGACTTTCGGGTCCCCTATTTATTTATTTTTAAAGAGAAAAAAGGGGCCAGGGATTTAACTCAGTAGCATAAGCACCTGCCTGGCAAGCACGGGGTCGTGAGTTCGAACCCCTGTAAAGATTTTTAAAAAAGGAAAAAAAGAGGAAAAAAATAAGGAAAACAAAACAGAATAAAATCAATCTAAATAAACCAGAATAAGTAATACAGGACTTCCAAACCTTTTGAAATCAACAATAGTTACCACAATGCCTTTGTTATCTTCAAAATAGTTGCAGATATGACCTTCAGTCATATTAAAAATCAAACAGAGCAGGATAGAACTGAAACAATAAAAACAAAACAATGAATACAATAAAGAACCTCAAAACAAGCCAGTAGTAAATATATAGTGGCTTCCATAACGTCTTGCTACCTTTCAAATAGGTGCTCATGCCATCAATGTTAACATAAACAAAGCAAAAGCATATAAACCACAACCCAAAAGAAAAAACAATGAAAATGATATGGATTTGGGGCATGGGGTATCTCCTCCCTGTAGTTCATGGTTCTCTCTCTCTGCAGTCTGCGAATGGTGCTGACTCACAGAAAGAGGTTTGGATTTGTCTCTTCCCAAGCCAGCAGAGCCTTTGGCATGGCCTTGATTTCCAGATTGGGAACTCCTGTCATGGGGCCTGGTTCTCTCCCTCTACAGTCTGCAAATGGCACTGAGTCACAGAGAAGGTTGGGTCTGGCTCCTATATTGTGCAACTCTCATATCAAATACATGCACAGGGAGGCAAAAGGAAAAAACACCCCAGTGAAACATTTGTGCAAATGTATGTTTCAGAAAAGTGCTGAAGGAAAGTGCAACTGTATGTTTCAGAAAAATGCTTCAGAAAAGTGCTGAAGGAATATAAATTCATTTTAATTTCCTTCTAGAGTATAGATGAGAATATGTACTTCTGTGAGAAATCAAGTTGATCCTGCTTCCAGAGTAATCACACACTATTACAGAAGCACTTTAAAAATTCTCTCTTGAATAAAGAGCCTTTAAATCAGTTTTTTGAAGAAAGGTAGACAACTGAACATCACATACATTAATATGCTACCAAAAATCTTAGGATTTGTTTTAAAATTCATGTAGTATTTCTTCAGAAAATGAGTAAGATTGGTATCACAGTCATAAGGCACTTGTGGGAGGACAGATGTTTAGACATAAGATGTTTAGGAGTGATTTACAAGCATAAAATGAGCAGATGGAAATGAAAGTCACTCACAGAGTTTCCTGAAGGAAGTGGATACTATTAGGCATGGCTATTGATTGATACACATAGTTGGAAGACATAATTAAAGAGAAATGATATCTGTTTGGGAAATTCAAGAATTTTTTCATGAAAATGGGATATACTGTAGATATGGAGGAGCACAGATTTTTTTTCTCAATGTCAACTAAGTATGGAGTGGTGTGGGATACAATTGATTTGTATCTTTGGAAAATTTCTTAACTGTGTGATGCTCTTTGATGCTAATATATTCCTGATCATAACATGTGCTATACAAGTGGGTCAGCCTGTCTATTTGTTATACCTATTGATATAAATACAGACATATATGTATGTAGATAGATAGATAGATAGAAGATATAGAAATACTTTATTACTCAATCCATTGGTTCCAAAATAATTTTTCTTTTCCTTTGTTAAAAGTCTTCCACAAATCACACATTTGGAAAGCAAAAAGTCAAGCAAATAACCCTGTAGGTAATGGCAGTGTGGTACTGCAGAATGGATTTAAAGAGCACTGAGTTTCATAAAATGCCTTGAAAATGCCTATGTCAATTGTGCTTTCTGGCAAGAGGAAGTCCTGTGGCTCAGTATTATGGCAAAGTAAACAGCAGTTTCCCAAGGTAAGGTTTACACTTTAAAGCTTTTTATTTAATTATTAACATCTGTTTGGAATACATTTTGATCACATTTATCATGTGGAATGTGTGCATGTATATAAAACATCTTCATTTTAACACATTTGCAAATACTGCCAAAATGAGTGGTTTATAGTAAGTCTTTCTCTTGTCTTGAATGACAATGGTTTCCTCACTTGGACAATAAATATACTATGGTTTTTGAAACGTCTTCTCAATATATTTTATTTATATTCTGTTAATGAAAATTTTGCCATTGTAATGAAATATAAATTTAATCTTGAATTACCATTTACAACATATGTTAGAGACAATATCAATTTACCACATTAGAGACAACGTATTTCAAAGCCAACATACAAAATGACATAATGAATATAGATTGCATTTTATTCAGAATTTATTGTTCTGGAGGCAGCATAGAGCAGCGGTAAGTAACCTACAGCAAGAATGGTGCAGCGGACAAGCAGAGCCCTCTTTGTTCACCACAAACCCAGTAGGCCCAGCCCCCTAGCATGGATATTTATGTTTAACTTCAGTGTTCGTACTTTGTGATCTATAAATGCATTTTGGGTTGCAGCTTGGGGATTGGTCTCACCATCACTCAGATGGAAGCAAATATATCTGTTTCGTATTAATTAATATTAGCATAAAGTGTCATTCCTAACTCCTTCATTAACCTGATCAAGGCTGAAATTGTGGCTCATTTTCACTACCTGTGAGAGGTGCCCGGTCCCTGTTAATGAGAATGACTTTATCAATGGGAAGCCACAACTCTGTATCATTTCTACTTGTGGTTTTTATAGTGCAGGTTTTGCAATCACAGTCTAAGACACTGCAAGCACTTAAATAGCCACCAAACAGATATAGAACTGACTGATTGTTACATGTTTGTCTGGACCCTATGCTGAAACACACTTATCAAAAACTGTTTTCTTACTATGACTGGTGCAAAAGACAATCAATGGGAATTTTAATTTGAATGTATTTAACAGTTAATGAAATAGGGCTTTTTCACTAGCTTTTAATTAAGAACATTTTCAAAAATCCACCCATTTTTCATTCTCCTGTGTTTAAGACTACTCTTTGAAACGGGTTTATAGTCATAGAAATTATTCTGCTGACTGGTGTATATGTTACGAACATGTCATACCATTTAGGCAGCCTAGAAATTGCAAAAATGAAAAGCTTTGCTTTGAGAAGAAGGCTACCAAGCACCATGCTCCAGAATAATGTTGCCCACACCATGCACTTGTATACTGCCAGCATAGAAAGTTTATTCCTTAGAATTGGAAACAGAGTACTCAGAGATACAGCATTTGACTCCTACAACCAGGGTCTGGAAAATCTGGCTATTTCTATAGCTGGCAGTAGTCCTTGCATCATCCACGTGGTGCTGATTTAGGCACATGCAAAATGCAGGAGTTGTGGAGTTAAGAAGGCTTCCATCAAGAATTCAGAAGTCTGTGAGACCAGAAAGAGTGATCCTGAAAAGGCAGTGTGAGAAGTTGTGAGTATGAATCCAAAGATGCAATGAAGACCCAGAAGTTTGGAAAAGGAAGGAATGTGGATAATCTAAGAAAGGCTGCAAGGAAGGATCAAAGAGTGGGTAAGAGAGAGGCGTTCGGAGCTACAGCTGCCAGAAGCACCATATGGCTGGAGCTACCCAAGACATTTGGAGCTCACAACTTGCCATAGATTGCCTTGGATGCTGCATATGAAACTACATACTGATTGCCCTGCTGGATTTTGGACTTGCCTTGGTTCCATTTCTTTGTATCCCTCTGATTTTAACTTTTTGAAGGGAAATGCTTGGCTTGTGCTACTGAATGTTGGACGTGTTAACTTACTGTTCATTTGTACAGGGGCTCACAGCTAAAAGTTTGTTGTAAATCTCGAAGGAGATTTGAGACTTGAACTTTTCAGCAATGCTGAATCTCTTAGGACTTGGGCAATTCTTTGAATGAGACTAAATATCTACAGCATAAAGGAATGTGCATGAATCTGGGGTCTTGGAGTGGAATATTATGATTTGTTTCTGGATGTCCCCCCAAAACCTCATATGCTCATGAAAGGTGTGCTTGTAAAAGCATCTGTATCTATAGTTTGTGATGGGATCATTGTCTAGTTCCGGGATTGGGGAGTGTGAATATCATACCTGCCCATGGACTGGTAGCCTACATTCAACACAGGAGTAGAAAAAAGGCTTAAATTTCCTCTTTGCCTCTTGTTTCTTTTGATATCTCATGCCACCATAAGTGGTTGCCTCTCTGCTATGTCACCCAACCTTGAACTCAGTGGACTATAGACTGAAACTTCCACAAACTGTGAGCTAAATAAACATTTTCTCCCTTACTTTTGGGTGTTGAGCGTTGTCTCAGTAATGAAAGAAAAGTAGCTAACACTATGATTGAGTGATATCACTTTGCCACTGCAATTATAGAATTAAATAATATCCATCACATTTATTTTACCAATTGATTCACCATGGCCCTCACTGTAATAAAGTGATCTAATAATGCTTGTGCTCCACTAGTTATTCCTTTACTTAAGGTATTGGTGAAGGAAGCATGCTTTGCATTGTCAAATATGTCTCTTTTTTATGTATTGAGATTCAGACTCAGGACCTTGAACTTGCCAGGAAGGTGCTTCTGCTGGTGAGCTATATCATCAGCCCAAAGTCTGAAATATGAATGAGTAGGTTTACCTGGAAAATCCATTCCATAATTCTCATGCCTCCGAGCCTATTAATTCCTACTTGAATAATAAACCAAAGAATATAAAAATCATACACAGTGAATCATGTTTTAAATCATATTTCAATAACCTACCAAATAAACAATTGTGATCCTTTCTTAAAATTAATTTTATTGGTACACATTGTATATACATATTTATCTAATTCATCATAAGGAATTTCCAGTGTATATAATATATCCTGATTCTGTCCATTCCCCTACCCTCCTGCCAACCCTTATCTCTGTTAACTCTAAAACTAAATCTGAATGGCAATTTAATAATACTATATCAGGAAATTCATCTTGATTCCAAGATAGACATCCCACATCCCTAATATCCATTTCCATACACATTCCAAAGAACTGTGCTCATGAGAATTATAACACTCAAGCTGGACACTTCCATGTTGGGTGAGTAAACCACATATTATAAATCACAACAATATATATTCTTAAAGCTTTTGATAATTTACTTACCGTAAGGCCAAGGAAGGCTCATGATTTTCAGTGCACTCATTGTAGGATCTCTTTTTTTTATAGTAGTTAAATATACCAAAAATGTCTGTCTTAACTCCCTGAATTTCAACATTCAAGAAACTTTACTTAATAAACATTAAAACATTGAACTTGTCCTAACATTATATTTTTCTCACATTATCTCACAGTCTTAATAAGTGTCACCACATATATAACTGCATTCCTGTCCGAGTAAATTTAAAAAGTCATATGGTTCTTTGGACTACAGCACAGTTAATTCATGGATGACATTCTGTTCCCAAGTATAGTTACAGATAAACAAAGAAGGGGATAGGTTGGGACTGAGTTCTAAAGCTTTCCAGCATTGTCTTGTAGAGCTATGAATTGCTAGCAGATGCCTCTGCTGAGACCACTATACAGTGGTGCCTTGGTTCACTAACTTAATTTTTTTCAGGATTCTTCAAAAGATGTCATGTAATACAGAGTTGAAAATAAAAATAAAAATATGCCAATTGTTTTCTTATAAATCAAATTGGTCCCAAATTGAAGCATTTGTGATCTTAAGTACCATTGTGTTTCCAAGGGTAAATGTAGGATTTACCTTTCATACAAGAGTAAAGAGGTCACCTGCTGATGGTAGATTTGAAGTGAGTTCTATGGTGTCCACTGCACTCCCTCATCCTCACTGTCAGGAGTCAAGTTGAAGCCTCCTGCTCTAACATTAATATTAAAAATGCTTTCTCTCTTGAATGTGTCTTGTCTCCTTCATTCTACTTCTAAAATTGATGTTAGAGTTAATCTTCTAAAAGTCCAATCTAATGACCTCACTTGAAATATTTAATGTAGTAACACTGTTCCTCCTATCATCCCAATCATTAAGTTTTAACATGTTTAGTAGACATTTGTAGATCTTGCTTGTTTCTGGTGCTGTAGTCTCAAGTTTTAAAAATTACCCTTACACTAACTGTTCAACTTGGTGACTTACACTCAGATTACAATAAATGATCATTGACTGAAAGGTGAATCAATAACAACATCCTTATTGAACTGGAAAAGAAAAATTCAGTTCCTGCATTTTTCTCTCTTTTCCCTGTCCTAGGCACACTTTGCCCAAACTCAGGCTGGCTTACTCCACTGAAAACTATTTATTGAAAGATAACCACTTTCATTACTTTTTATTGCTGAGCCTTTTATTGAAAATGTCATTTCTCATAGCTAAGTTTGCTGTGAGCAGGAATCACAGTGAGGTCCACATGGCCAGCAGTGGAGTGGACACTGAGTGGGGGGAAATGTGAGCAATGTGATAGATTCCCAGGCAACCAGTTCCCGAAGAGGCCCTTCTCTAGTAGAGGACCCAGGGACTCTTCTTTCATGAAACTCTGACACATTGTTTCCCTCACCCAGCAATAGGTGGTCTTTTACTGATTCCTGAGTTCCCCTCAAAGCCTCATTTTTCTTTTTACTGTACAAATTAATTGACTTCTTTTTAATAGCACTAATCTTTAGGGACTGCAATTCTCATAGAGACAACTTTATACACAGTTTATTTTGGTCAATATTTAATTTTTAAAAGGTTTTGGCTTTCATTTTTTGTCCCCTTTCCCACTGTACAACTGACTAAAGGCAGCTCCCAGTTTTCATCTCACAGCCTGCATTTTGTTCTGCCTTGAAATTTTTTACAAGGTCAGTCTACTGAATTTAATCACATTATTCTGCAAAGTCTTGCACATAGGAAAAATGTAAACAGCTTTTTGTTTTTCTTCTTTCCAGAGTGTTACTGCCAGTAGAGTCCTTGTTCCCATCTGAAACCTGAAACTCACATTTATTGTTCATATCCCTGGCAGCATTCTGGTTGCCTTAGCTATGAGGAGCATCATTTTTCATCCCTGCATATAGCATTCTAGTGCTTCTCTTTCCTTAATTTCTAAAACTGCACCACATTTTCCTGGAAACCAATTCCAAAGTCTTCCAAAAACACTTGGGTCTAATTGCAGAACTTAGCACACTTCTCTGTTAGTACTTATTCAATATACATGATATGTTCAACTTAAAAGAGAAAGGGCTAATTTTCTTTGTGGCTTCAGAAGATTTGTCCCAAGGCAGGGACATGATGGCAAGAGTGTGTACTGAAACAGCAAAGTTTAATTCATAGCTGAGGGAAGCAGAGCTGAAGAACATGAGCAGGGAAAATTCAGCTCGACCTTTCCTCAAGGTCAGGCCACAGTGATCCATCAGAACATACCCAACAGTGAGCTGTCTAATCATCTAGTTTGCTTTTACTCATGTTCATAATTAAGCTTAATCATCACAGATAAAATAGCGTTCCTCGAAAGAAATGACTATCAAATAGACACGAGATATTGAACATTTTTAGATTTTATAAACAATCAACTACAATTTACAATGTGCCTTGCAAGAATCTTGTCTCTTACATGTTAACTACCATATCGGATTATTCATTCCTTTATCACTTCTTATACTGATCTTCAATGAAGAGATTGCGGTCTGAAAAATTGGTCAAAGTATATTTTCTGATTCAGTGCAATATGAATTTTGTTAACTTCCCTACTGTCAGGGATTTTACAGAATAAAATGACCAAACTTGCATTGATTCCCATTTTTGACCCTCATAGATATTACATTATAATATGAACAAATTTTATTGTTTACTCTATGTTTCTTAGAAGGGATGTTTATCTACCCCCATTGATGGAGGTGGCTAAAGTAAGCTCTGATTGGGTAGAATTTTCCAAATGTACAAAGAGTGGTCCTTGGTGGTAATATCTATTTTTTTCTCCATCAAAAAGACAAAGTCTATTGATCATATTGTGTTTCTATATGTCCTATATTACTTGGTTAAGATAAGAAATTATCAGATGGATCTTTTGAATTTGGAAAACAATGCTGAGTACCATAAAGGTTTATTTGTCACCTGGAAGGATTTTCCTACCAACAAAATTCTTAAGAGCATTTTTCATTTGAGCATTTCTCAAAGTATATATCAGGGGATTTAACATGGGAGTTATCATAGTATAAAAAACAGCAACTGCTTTGTCAACAGGTAGAGTTCTTGCAGGTCTCAAGTACACAAATATGGATGGCACAAAGAATAATACAATCACTGTGATGTGGGACGCACAGGTAGAGTGGGCTTTCTGCTTTCCCTCTACACTATGGGTCTTTAAGGAGAAGAGAATGACTGTGTAGGAGACCATGAGAAACAGGAAATTTAATAGACACATGAAACCACTGTTGGCAGCAACGAAGAATCCCAGAGTGTTGGTATCAGTGCAGGCCAGCTTCAGCAGAGGATTCAGATCACACGTAAAGTGATCAATAACATTGGGACCACAGAAAGGAAGTGGCAAGATGAAGAGGATCTGTATGGTGGCATGAAGAAAGCCCCCCATCCAGGACACTCCCACTAGCAGGTGGCACACTCTCCAGTTCATGATGGTTGCATAGTGCAAGGGCTTGCAGATGGCCACATAGCAGTCATAGGCCATGGCAGTCAGCAGGATGACCTCCGAACCAGAAATCAAATGTTCTGCAAAGACTTGAGTCATACATACATTGAACAGGCTGGTCTTCTTTTCATGCAGTGAATCTATAATCAATTTCCGGGTATTGACTGAGGAGTAGCAGGCATCAATAAAGGAGAGATGGGCCAAGAAAAAGTACATGGGGGACTTCCGTAATGGGCTGACAATAATGGTGATAAGGATGAGCACATTTCCCATCATGGAGATGATGTAGATAAGCAGAAACACAGCAAATATGATTTTCTGCATCTCTGGGTTTTCTGTGAGCCGCAACAGAATGAATTCTGTCACATTGTTTTTACCTGCCATCTATTTAATGTTGAAATTTATTGTATAACCTACAAAATGTTAACACATTCCCAAATTTATTAAACTTCTTCATATTAGTAAATTGCAAATACATTCATTCTACCACATTGTGAAATTGTATATATTTTTTCTGTTTTGTTTTGCTTTTTGTGATAAAATGAAGAGTTATAAATTCTTTTGTATTACTCAAATTTTCTGCTGGATGCAGATTCTATAAACATGATTCATGAAGTTCTCTTGTAAACACAAAAGAGAAGATGTCAATTAAGTACACTTAATTGAGATGATTAAGAGCCCAAATTGAAGTAATGGTTTTCAAACACAGTGGCAGCTACAAAACTGAGAAAGGAAGATAAAACCATCAATGAAAAGAATGCTATTATAGTTTATTAATAAGAAATGGACTCTTTTGAAATTCTTTGAGAAAATCAGTTAAAAAGATGACATTAAATTTAAGGAATGGAAAATATCACATATTACTCTAGTCAATGTCTTCATTTGTCCTGTGTCTACGAGAATGAGGTATGGTGTCCAGAAAAAGTCAAAGACAGGAGCCTCAATTTGCTAAATATATAGCATTTCATTTAAACAGTAGTAGAGCAATAGTAAGGAGAATGCAATGAGAACATAAAAGAAATATTTTAAAGCAATTTTAATACTTTTCCTTATGTCAAATAGATTTATAATAATAGAATAAAAATTTTAGTGTTTTTTATGTATAACATGGTACCAAGTCCTTTGCTCATACATTTGCTTTAACACTTAGAATAACCTGTGTGGTTGTTATTATTTACTACATTTCACAGATGAAGACTCTCCATCTGAGACTAATGTTTTCCGTTATTGTAACAATAATATTATTAACAAATACATGGCAAACATATGATGTATTCTGCAGACAGTGGGACAATCATCACTAAACACACACTATCTAGTTAACACTGCCATTTTTGACCAAAGTTTTAGCTACTAAACTTGTAAAAGAAGCGCAAAGATGTCAGAGGTCCTGCTTCGGGTGAGGCATACCATAGCTAAGAATGACAATAAATTTGTTTTTATTTTTTCTTTTGTCCCACAACTTCTAATTTATATTTTACTTGAAGTTGTTAACCTTATCATGTATGTCCCATATTGTCATGTTAGAAGAAGCAATAGTAATGTAATCTTGTTTAATAGGCTCATCATGATTATTATTTTATCCATACTTCTTCAAAAGGAAGTTTGGTGTTCTATATAGACAAGTGATGATTCATTTCAAGACCCAAATATTAAGAAAATGAATTTTGCGTCTCTCTCAGCTCATTTTGTGAACCAAGATACTGTTAAGTTTGTTTGAAACCAATCGTTTGAGTTGGTTAAATCTGTTGGTTTAAGAATGGTAAGAGTCAGGAAGCTGAAATGAGAATCCTTTTATTCCCACTTGGAATTTACCTTACCTATGTGTATTTCCTGGCACTTTGCACACCTGTGTCATTTTGTAGAATGTCTTACTGAGAATATAATTTCATACTTGTTATGAAAGTGGAAAACATAAACCATATCTCTTGAAACACGTTTATTTCCTTACCATGCATTCATTCAACAAAGAGGCAGAATTGAAATTTTGAGCAATAAAGAAAATAAACATGTTTGTGTGTCATAAACTCAGGAAAAATCCTCACCATTTGACATCTATAGAAGCCACAACACTTTACTTAGAATTGGAGCCCAGAAAGAATTCTCCAAGTTAGTGTTTGAACTTACCAATGAATGATCCATCACTTAATATTAATATAGAAATATTTTGTGCATTGAAATTTTATTCAGAATATGTTTTCATGCTTAAGATCAGGATTGAGTAGTAAATGAGATTTTGCATGATAAAACATTGTTTCTTGATTTCAGAAAAGTGAGTCTTATAAATTGTTCATTGTCTTTGAGTGTCTGAAAGTTCAGTGTGCAATTGGGGTAGTGATATTTACTAGCAATCTTATAAGAACTTAGAGTGATTCAATAGGCCGACTAATTTTGATAAAATTAGTCATGATTGCTCTGTTTATAAAACAACAATATTAAATAAAGGTTAGCAAAGTTTAAATCTTACCTTCATATTCTTAGATGATTTCAAGTATACTTGAACAAATTTAGAAATAATTTAATCTTCAACATGTATATGTGGAATAAAAATCTTCCAGTAAAAAATGAAATTATTTGTAAATTTCATTGTCAAATACACAAAAAATTGCCATTATAAATTTCAAGGAAAAAATTCTTATCTAAAGCATCAGCATAATTTCATAGAAACTCTAGAACTTAAATGTAGTGTTGATCTTCTTGATAGACTGTAGAAAAATGATCCTAATATTTGACTGCACTCAGCAGGAAAGAAGAAAGTTTGCAGGATAAGTTTTCAAGTGGTTTAAACACTCGGGATGATGGTTGCTCTGGATGTGTGAACTACAGCAAAAGATATTTTCACTCTTCTGTGTAAGACATTTTAAAGTGGTTTCAATTAAGATTGAGAGATCTTTATCTATGTCTATGTTTTCTCTCCCAGGAATTAATTATTGTGTTTGATGAAAGGACTATTTCTGGAGAAATGTACAAGAGGTCACACTCTTGAATGACAATTCCATTCCCTGAACTTGGAACACATATACATGAGAGTCCACTTTCTAAAGAAAAACTTGAGTTTTTAGAGAAGCTAAATGCCATATAAGTAACATGGTGGTGTCACTATAGCTTTTGGATTAGTGGTGTAATTTATCTAGGGACACTTGTCCTAGGACTAAGTTCTTTCCTTTTACCAATAATAAATCACTTCCTAAAATCTACTATTTGTTGTTGGGAGAGCTAAAATTGTGACGCTTAACATTAATGACAGTCATTTAAAAACATGTAAAGTTTTTTTCTGAGTGTTTTGGGAGTAGCCAGAAACCCTGGAATGCTCTGTGTTAGAGTCACTCCTAGCATCCCACGGTCTGGTCAGCATAGAACATTGTGGAAAGTTACTTAAACACAAGACAATTGTCATCATTGCAATGTGGATTTCTTTTTCATGTCCCTACTGGTAAAATATTATGGTTCTTATTTGAAGGCTCCTGATGACAGACAAAGTTGTGTGCATTTCTATATATGATTGATCTTAGTATATCATGTTTTGTGAAGTCCCTATGCCTTTGATTATTATAAAATATTGCATCTCAGTTCCTTACATGGAATTAGGTGTCAGCATATTTCAGGTATATGTCTACTGTTGTGCTTCTAAATTGTAAATATGTATATATGCAATTTTCTCAAAGACACATATTGAAAGTTCATTATTAAGATGACTTCTTAGAAGTACAAATAACATTCAAAAAGTGCCCTTGTATAATGTCTGCAACATCATTGTTGTACAGATGCGATATTGATTTCACTATCTATAGTGGCAAAAATCCTTCTACTTATCCATCCAATCACTCCTCAAAGTGACAACCTACTTTTATTATTATTATTATTATTATTATTATTATTATTATTATTATTCAAGTTGAAAACACCTAAAGCAAGATTTATTCTCTCAACAAAATTTTATGCAACAAGTACAACATTGATAATAGCTGAATATGATGGTCTTTTTTGCGGGGGAAGAGAGACCAGGGATTGAACTAGTATGTGGATTTCTCAAGTTTACTTATTGTGTGCAACCCAGACTTTCTACTCTGGGTCTCACATCTCAGCATTTCTTCCCACAGGTAAAGAATATCACCATACCTCTCTCTGATTCTATGAGTTATTCTGATTTATTATTACTTTTCAAATGTATCATACTTTATATGCCCATTGTGTCTGGTCTGTTTTTCTTAGCATAATGCTCTCTGTGGTCATTCCATGTTGATCATGGAAAGATTCATTTCAATTTTAAAAATAAGCAACTATATAGATATAGATAAATATATTATTTTTATCAGTCATCTACAGTGGACATTTAAATTTCATCCATATTTTGGCTACTATGCAAAATGGGTAACATATTATACATCTTTGTTTCTTTGCTAAAAGACACAAGAAATTTAACACAAAAACAACAAGAATTCCTATCTATAAATTGGTAAGTGATCTGGACAGACCCTACCTAAAAGAAGTTCAGATGGTGATTATGTATACTTACTCATCAGAGAAATGTAAATTGAAACTACTTTGACATTCCTTCACTCCTTGTCATTAGAATACACAGACATATTAAATCCTGAGGAAAAATCATGAGATAAAGATGCCTCCCATGCTGTTGTTGAAAAGGTAAAGTATTACAGCCAATGTGTAAAGCAATGTAGATTCATGGTGGAGAACCTGTGGTACTAGTGCCACAATAGGTTATTTATTATAAATGAAACCTCCAAAACGTTCATCATCACTGGTATAAAGTTTTCTTAAAAATCTCAAAAAAGAGCTACCATTTCATCCAGCTATTCAACTTATCAAGATATGCCCAAACAAATCAAAGTCATCATATTACAGAAATATAGTGGTACCTTGGTTTACAAAATTAACTTAGTTTGTGATTTTGGTGAAAATGACTCTGTGTGCATTTGGGGATGATAGCCATAATTGGGTTTGTCACCCAGTGCAGAATATGTGAACAGAATGAAATTTTCCTGAGTGCTTTTGTGAACTAAATTGTTGGAAATAGAACTGATTGTGAACCCAGGTATTAGCATGCCTCATACCTAATTTGTCACACCACAATTCACATTAGGAAAGTTAGGTTAATTGCCCATCCACAGATAATGGACTAAGAAAATGTGGTACATACACAAAACAGAATATCATTCATTCACGAAGAAGAGCATCATTTGCAAGACAATAGGGAGCCAGAGATACTATGTGAATCAAAGTAAGACAGACTTATAGAATATTGGATGTTTTCTTTTATATGTTGAATGTAGGAAGCAGAAATGATGAGAAGATAGAAGGAATACTCTTAAGGACAGGATGGGGATGTAGTTAGAGGAAGAAGATAGAGGAAAGCAGGCAATGAGTATGGCATGGTCAAAATACAGTGTGTGCCTGGATGGAAACACCACAGTAAAGCCCATTGTTTTATGTAATTAATATGTGCTTATTAAAAACTAAAAGCCTGAAAATCACGTAGAGATGATCTGTTGTTTTCAAATGCCATCATAAAATATATACCTGAATTTCTTCAACAGTCATAGACTTCTGAATATTGTAACAGTGTTATAGTAGTGCAGATTCTGTTCAGTGTGCTGATTTCATTTCTCTTGGTGTGTACCCTGGAGGAGACAAACTGTATCACATGGTGGCCCCATGGTTAATATTTGAGAACATTCACACTGTTTTCCACAATGCATGTAGCAATTCACATTCCTGCCATCATAGTCTCACTGCTGCCTTTTCTCCACATTGTCACCATTATTATTGGGTAATATTTCATTGAAATTTTGATTGTTAATATGGTAATCATTTGTTGTTTTCATCTTCTTGGGGTGAAATGATACTGAATCTTCTGAGTCTCCAGCACACAGATAATCATTCACCTCTGACCTCACACATGGCCATTATAGTCTCCCGTTTGTGACCCACTAAAGCTACTTACATCCCCATGAATGATCCTGCATGTATTTTCTTTTGGTTATGTTACTCTAGAGGACACTAACTAATACAGTTTTTACATCTCTAGGATCAAAATTGTGATGGTTTCTCCTCCTGATGGTGAAAATGAGACTGAAAGTTCATGTTACAAACTCATAAAGTTATAGACACATAACTCAGTTTGACTATCTTAATTCACCATTTTTGAGATGCAATGATTTTATTGAAATCTCTATACATTACTTTTCAATATTTCTGAAAGAATGTAATTATACTGATGTTATCTTACCACTCTTGACATCTGTGGACAAAGTGTTAATGGAAAACAATGAGGCACATAGACATGCAAAGACTTCTAAGTGCATGGGCAAAGTAATAGAGGGTGAGAGTGAGATCAAAGATTCAAATTCCCAGCTCGATATGCCTGAATAATCCAAAGATTTCTGAGTGTCTCCTGAAGGAGAATCTTCTGTTTTTTAATCCATAGAGATAACATTACTAAACAAAATACAAGTCCTCAATATGCAAGTGGCTTAATTACAGCTCAATTTCAACACTCAGCCTCAAGGAATTTCTACACTTGAAGTGAAGGTGCCATTCAAGAAAGAACTGAATCTCACCAATTGAGATGGTAATGTTTTGGTTGAACTTGAAGCTAGGGATATTGAACTTCCAAATTCTGATGAGATAATTTTTCCAGAGCAAAAGACTTCTCTGTGCTCAGTGAGAGAAACATTGTAATCCCACACCTCACAGGTGATTTGACCTGGGCACCTATACCTATAAAGATGGTTCTTTTGTTGAGTATGGAAACAATAAAGAATTACCCTGATACAGTTCCTAATCAAGACTCTCCACAGTGACAAATATCACCACCTACTGTATTCTATAGGCCAAAAACTCTCACATCTCTGAAGCTCTTAATGACAAGATACACAACATGACTCAAAATGAACTGCTACTCTCTCAAAGAACTTCTCAAGTTGCCTAATTCTTCCATGCAGAAATCTTAGTAACAGAAATGGAAATGGACAGTATGAGTGTGTAACAATGGAGAAAGAAATATAAATCTAGATCAAACTGATATTCTTGATATGGCCATATTAAGTGGAGATTCAGGATTTAATGTCACAGCACACAAAATGAAAAAGCTATTAATAGCCTTTTTGGTAGGTTGGGTAAAATATAGATTAAAAGATATCCCACAATTAGTGTGCTCGAGATGACTGATATTCCTTGGTTGACTATGCATAAAGTTATTGAAATAAAGAAATGGGAATGCTGCAGTGGATTTTCCAGGTAAATCCTAATTGTCTGTACTGGTATATAACAGAAAATATATCTTTCAATAATACTTTAAGAAACAGATTGTGAAAGGGCACGAACATCCTTGAAGAACTCCATCACTGGCAGGGATTATGGTGGGGACTGTAATCAGGAAATTGGGAATTAAATGCTATCAGAACAGGTAGATTCTAGAGTGACAGAGGACGAGTAGAAGTGTTTCATCCCCAGAAGAAAGGTAAGTATACCTACCATTACGGACAGTGGAAGCAAATAATAGAGAATCACAACTTCTTCACTAATATTCAGATTTGAGCCAGTTTATATACCTAGAACCAATTGTGTATAGGGGAAGTTGTGATCCATTGGCAAGGTATTGTGTTACACCACCAAAAACTTACACTGTCAATAATTTCCCCCATCTTTCCCTAAGGGACTTCAGGTAATCATACATTGGGTAAAAGCAAATAATTGCACACTTTAGAGGGAACTGAACACAGATTTTCAACTAATCCTGATTTTAGGAGCTATGAAACACCACTGTACCCTCCCCAAGAAAAAATAGAGGACCTATGGAAATCAGGGGATCAATGGAGTTTTACCCAAATCTGAATATCATTTTGCCCAGCAGGTTCCTGAATCCCCCTCATTTCCTGTAGGTACTGGGGTACACAGTCTTAGTATTTAGCAAAAGGGATTTCCTCACCTATGGGATGAATACTTCTTTGGTGGGAAAAGCCAAATGGAAGCCATTACCATTAAGTGTAATTGGGAAAATAGCAAATTAAAAACTACTACATCCTCTGTGGATCTGTAGAGACTAGAGGTGCCATCACAGACTTGAAAGATGCAGAGACTGTGACTCCCATCACATCTCCACTTATTACTCCCATTTTGTCTGTGCGGAAGATGGGTGCATCTTACAAAATGATAGTGAATCACCGGAAGCTTAATGAAATGGTGACTGCAAGTACTGCTGCTCTCCCCTATGTAGCTTCCTCGCAGAGTAACATGCCTGGTACCTAGTATGCAGCAAATGTCTTGTTCTGCATACCTTTTTGCAAGGCCCAGCAAAAGCAATTTTGGTCTCACTGGAAAGACCAAAAATGCACCATTACTGTCCTAAGTTTGGAGTATATCAACTTTTCAACCCCTGGGTCCCATGAATTATTCTCATTGAAAAGATCACTTCACTTAGTCCTTTATCTATGTTCTCTTTCAGAATGCATCATACTGCCCACGCTATGGATGGTGTTAACCTGATCTGACCAAGTGAGCAGGAGGTAACAACTACTCAGATCTGGGTGGTAAAATAGTTGCGTATCAGAGAATGGGTATTATGTTTAACTATAATTATGAACCTTGTACTTCAGTGAAATTTCCAGGAGTCTGGGGCCTTGGGCCATACTGCTGTATTGCTTCTAAGCTGGAGGAAAATGTGTTGCATTTGACCAGTTTGGATAACCAAGATCCAGGGACAAGACCTTGTGGGCATTTTGGATTTTAGAGGCAACATCTTCCTCAACTGAATATGATAATGATCTGGCCCATTTACTATGTGACTCAGAAAGTGTTAATGCACTTGATTGCCACTTGTTTAACTGTTTGAAGAAATGTTCATTGAATTTGTTTCTGTATTTTTAAGTTTTTCACTGAGATATAAATATATTCACATTGGATATATTAATGGGGACTCATATTTTAATTCTTGCATACTTTCACAATAAAAAAGACAGGTAATGCACTCATCTTTCTTAAAGTTTATTCTTTCTTTATGATGAAATTTTCAAAATCATTTCCTTGCATATTTTTGAAAATGACAAGATTGTATATTTAAAGCCTGCATAACATTCCATTTTGCATATATACCACATTTTCTGTATCCATTTTTTATTTTATTGACACATAGTGCTTTTTTATTTCTTAGCTGCAGTTAATAATGTTCAGAGAAAATGGAGTTGGAGATTTCTGTTTGACAAACTAGCTTTATTTAGAACTAGGAGTGTGATTTCTGCATCCTGTGACAATATTATTTCTATTTATTTTATTGTTTTAAGGAAACCCCATACACTTCTTCATAGTCACATTCTAATTTGCATTTCTCTATATTTTCACCAGCTCTTTTTACCTTTAGTCTTTTTTATATAGCCATACATAATGCAATGTTGTGAAGGCTCCTTGTGATTTGATTTTTATTTTTTGTTTCATATACCTATTTGTCACTGTTAAATCTCTTTTGAAAACTGTCTGTGAGTCCCTTCCTAACATTTTTATGTAAGTTTTTTCATTAGTTTTCCCTTTGATTTGTGAGAAAAAATCACTTTCTTTACTTTATGTACCAGTTTGTTGGACGGACAGAAATTTAATACAAGCAAGAATTGTGTGTCAAGTTCTATGTTATGATCAGGACATACTTTAGAAAATGAATCAAACAAAAACATCAGAATATAATCCTGGCAGCAATGACTTTATAGAATCGCAAAACAAAGGGAAAAACAAAAAAAATGCAGTCTGTATTAATTGTTAGTGAGATGGAGCATTGTGACCAAAATCAAGAAAGAGGTATTCTGTGGGTAAGCTGACTGGAAGAAGTCCCTGCTTAGAAGTGAAACCTCAGCTGAAGTGAAATGGATGAGAAGCTCTTTCATGGGTAACCCTGTGCATAGGGGCATATCCCACACTGAGGACGGCAGGACAGTTAAGCGTGCTGCCATTTACAGTAATAGGGTAAATCTGAAACGCATCTTGAATGAATTCATCCAGTCACTCAAAAATCATGCTACATCTGTCATGTGCAGAGTCAAAAAAAAATACACATAGAAACAAAATATAATGGTGGTTCCCAAAGGCTGAGGAGTAGGAGATAGGGAAAATGAAAGACACAGGTCAAAAGTGTAAGTCTGAAGTTATGGTGAGTCTTTAAGGAGAGGAGAATGACCTTTAGGAGACCATGACAAGCAGGAAATTTAACAGACAGATGAAGCCACTGCTGACAGCAAGAGAGAACCCCAGAGTGTGGGTGTCAGTGTAAGCCAGCTTCAGCAGAGAGTGCAGGTCACACATGAAGTGATCAATGGCATTTGGGCTCTGAAAAGGGAGTGGCAAGATGAAGAGGACAAATAATTTTACTTAATTGAGATGATTATGAACCCAAATTAAATTAATATTTTTCAAACAAAGTGGCAGCTTTATCTTAAAAGGAAAGTAGAGAAAGGATGATATAGGCAACTTTAATAGGAAATAAATTTTTCTAGGGTTTTTACCATTAAAAAGTGTTGGACTTTATCAAAAGCTTTTGGTTCATCTATTGAGATGATAATGTGATTTTTATCTTTCACTCTGTTGATATTGTGTATTACATGTACTGATTTGCATATGTCGAACCATTACTGCATTCTTGGGATGAATCCCTCTTGGTCATGTAGTATAATATTCTTGATAACTTGCTGCATTCTGTTTATTAGTATTTTATTGAGGATTTTTGCATCTGTGTTCATTAGGTACACTAGCCTGTAGCTCTCTATTTTGGTTGAGTCTTTCTCTGGTTTTTGTATCAGAGAAACACTTGCCTCCAGGAATGAGTTAGGGAGAATTGCTTCCCTTGAAATTCCATTAAAGTGTTTAAGAAGTATTGGCGTTAAATATTCTCTAAATTTCTTGTAGAATTCAGCTATGAATTACTAAGGACCTGCGCTTTTCTTTGTTGAGATGTTTTTAATATATTTTAAATTTCATTAACTTATATTGGGTTACTCAGGATTTTTATATCTTCTTGATCGAGTTTTAGTAAATCATATGTTTCCAGGAATCTGTGTATTCTTCTTTCAGTTCCATCCTATGAGAGTATAGATTTTAAAAGTTAGCACTGATGATTTTCTGAATTTCCAGAGTCTGTAGTGGTGTCACTCTTTTAGATTCTTAATGTGTGAATCTGAGATATTTCTTTCCACTTTTTCAAAAGGTTGGCTAGGGATTTATCAATTTTATTTATTCTGTTGAAAAGCCAACTTATTTATTCATTAATTTTTATATTGTTTTGTTAGCCTCAATTGTGTTAATTTCTGTTCTGATCTTTATAATTTCCTCCATTATTTCAAGTTGGGGCTTGACTTTCTCTTCTTTTTCTAGAAGCTTTGGATGTAGCATTAGGTTATTTATGTTCACTGTGTTTTCCTGATGTGAAAATTCAGTTATAAATTTATCTCTTAGCATGATTTTGATTGCATCCCATTGGTTTCTGAAAGTTGTACTTGAATTTTCTTTTAGTTGTAAACATTGCTTAATTTCTGCTTTAATTTTGTCTGAGATGTGTTGGATGTTCAAGAGGGTGTTTTTTAGTTTCCATGTGTCTATGGAATTTTTCCATTTCTATTGTAATTAATTTCCAATTTTACTTCACTATCATCAGATAATATGCATGGGACAATATCAATTCCTTTATAATTACTTAAGCATGTTTTGTGGGCCTGTATATGGTCTATTTTAGAGAACTTCCTATGTGCACCTGAAAAGAATGTACATTCTGAAGTTGTTGGGGGAATGTTGTGTAAACATCTGTTAAGTCCATTTGTTCACAGTTTTGATTCAATTCTTTTTTTATTTCTTTTCTGATTCTTTGTTTTGTTGACTTCTCTCTTTGTGATGATGGAGTATTACAGTCCACAGTTATAACTGTGTTATTGCCTATATGTTTTTTCACATGTATTAATTAATATGTGGCTTGTACAATAGGGTGTTCCCAAATTTGGTGCATGTATATTTATGATTGTCATCGCTGCTTCTTCTTGAATTTTTTCCTCAACAAATATGTGGTAATCTTTTTTTTTTGTCTGTTTGGATTATTCGTGGTTTGTAGTTCCCATCATCTGCAAACAGGATAGCTGCCTCTGCTTTTTTCTGAGTTGCTCTTGCATAGAGTATTATTTTCCACCCACTGACTTTCATTCCATGAGTTTGCTGTTGAATTAAATGTGTTTTTTTGTATGTAGCATATTGTTATATATAAACTTATCACAAAAAAACAAAGAACAAAACAAATAAAAACAAAAAAATCAATACTATTTTACTTGGGGCTTTTTATATTTTTTAATTTAAAATATTCCCAGGAATGCAACTCTAAAATGTACTTTTGGTTTCAAGATTCATAGTGATACAGATGTCTTCTACATCTATTGGCTGTTGGATGTTACAATCAAGAAACTGAGTGGAACTAGCCTGAAAGATCACTTGAACATTTTAAAGAAAGCTAAAATCTGGCATAATAATTATGATTAACACCTATATATATTTTTTACACTGAAATACAATTTTGGCTTTGCAAATGACTAGTGAGAAACCAACATTAGTGAATTTCAAATTATGTTTTCTGGAATATTTCTGCTTGAGGTGAGTCTCAAGTCATGGTCTTCAGGAAAATTTGAATGGTCTTTAGGTGAATTAATTTAATAACAGAGGATTTAAACTTTGATTTGTATTTATGAGAAAACAAGTCAAAATAGTGAAATAGGTACAGTTTTTAAAACACTGCTATAGCTTAGGTACAGATCTTACCCTTAGTATTTGTGTAGTCTTGGGCTATCGTATTCTTATTTGCAAAATACAGGCAATAATACAGTGGTGTATACTCAGTCATAATAAAAATAAAATGAGTAACAAAATAAAAGTCTTTTAATGCTTTTCCTTGAGCATATTATTAATGTATGGCATGTGAATATTTTATTCCTAATGCATCAAATAATTAAGTTTGTATCCTTCCCTTCACATATTTTATTGATAGACATAATAAATATATAAATAAACATAAAAAATGTTGTAAAATCTTTCTAGATGAATTTTGCATTAAACATATAGTCTCAAAGTTTTAGTCATAATATAGATTCCACAAACGCTACTTTAATTTTTTTTTTTTTACTTTTTTCTCCTGTGAAACAGAATTTTCCATATCTTGGCAAAGCAAATTTCTCCAGAGATCTTTCTGTAAGAATTTAAATATTAAAGCAGATTCATGGGCAATTTATTTTGTGTAAAAGGTAGGCAAGAAAATGCAATAAACATTGTTCACTCCTAAAGACTTCTGTGTGTGTATGTGTGTGTGTGTGTGTGTGTGTGTGTGTGTGTGTCTAGCCATTCTATTGGGTTCAACTAGCAAACATACCTGGCTATTGTGCCAAAAGGAACTATAAAATGGACATTTTCATTTAAAAATTATAGATCTTTTGTTGAATTTATAGTTTGAAAAATACACAGAAAATAAACATTAAGAGTAAAGATACTTAAAATACAAATATATGAAGCTTAGTGGGTGTCGTAGAAGAAATTTTTTGTCATAAATCCTATTTGGAAATTTCACATACAGAAATCTTCAAGTGCATTTGGAATCTTGAGGTGTGCATATGTGGCTTTTCCATGCTTAACTTTCAAAAATATTCAATTTATAAGTATACTTATTTATATTCAGTGCATTACATATCACAGTCAACCAAAGACATAAGAGAAGATTGTTAAATCCATTTCTCAAAGCATTATCATCTCAGAGGTGAAAAAATATTTATGTATTTGCTACTTAGCAAGTATTTCAGGACAATAATAGTTTAGATTTTACTCTAACCCAATGCATTACCTGTCTGTACAAATTAATTTCTTTTAAATTTATGTAACAAATTATCCAGGTTTTCTTAACTAAAAATTCTGAAAATATACAGTGTTTTATTTTCCACATGCTTGTTATATTTTGGGTTGATCACTCTCATGTGCATCTCCATTATTTTTATGTCCCCCTCTCCTTCTTGTTGCAGTGATAAAATGATGTAATACTAAACACGTTAACATTCCTGCAATACTAACCACTAGCACCTAGGAAAATTAAAGATATTTTTATTGTATAATTTCAAACTTGACCATCAGACTAAGAAGAAAAATGAAGAGAAAAGTTTCTGATCACTCATATATATCCCACCAGAAGGTCTCTATTCCAACCATATAGCACACGGAGCCTCAGTACTGAAAATATTTCATATCCACTACTTACACTATTAGCACTGATCTACTTAAACTTGATTTTTAGTATTATTTTTATTAGTCCATGTTTGCAGTGCTCAGTGATTATCATCAGTTTGGGGAGGTGGTACTCCTACACAGTGCATCTTAATTCTTCTCTTATTTTTCTTTTGCATTCCTTACCCCTCTCTTTACTCTTTGCTCTTTTGGTTCCTTCCCATTTGCAAAATCCCCATTTTTAACATTTTCTCCTTGAATTCTTTTATTAAAATTCTCTTTCCCACATCACTCTTCTCCTTCCTCCATCTCTTTTTCCCCAGACAATTTAAAATGATCTCCTTACTTCCCATTTATGTATCTTCTATTTTGCTTCATTTATTATGTAATTTCTCATATCAAAGAAACCATGCAATATTTAAGTTTGTGTGTCTGACTTATTTCACTTAATATTATGGTCTCAAGTTTCATCCATTTTATGAATGCTCAAGTTTATCTTTATGGCAGGGTAGTACTGTGTTTTTCATAAACATTTTTATATCTAATATTTTTCTTTTTTCTCTCTTTTCTTTTGTACTGGGGATCAAAATCATGACCTTGCACATTCCAGGCAGACACTTATGCTACTGAGCTAAAGTCATGGCCCATATTTTTCATTTTTTGTAAATTCACATTGGAATTTCTGTCCATATAGAAAAAAACCCTATCCCATCAGAATTGAAATTAATTCTTATGAAACTACCTTCTCGCATTTTTGTATAAAATAATTAAAAAGGGTCAAAATGGTCAAATCAGCCATTTAGTTTAATAAGTTGACTTCATTTCAATCCATTGTTTATTCTAAGCCCTTTACTCTTTGAGATTCTTATCAAGAAATAGTTCAAATTCTACTTTAAAGACACAATGTGAAGAGTTTTTTTACAGACCAAAAGTGAAAAATAAATATATAGAAAATTTTAAAATTTATCAACAAGAGTATTTTAAAACAAATTACTTTCTGATATTTCAGACAAAAGTGGCATTATTTAAAAGGAATAATTATAAGAAATTAAGCAAATCCTGTTTATCAGAAAGAAGAGAGCATGTGAACAAGTCCTAATATTTTTTAAAGTTTTGTACAGGGCCTGTATGTTGTGTGGCTCAATAAATATAATTTGCTCTCCTGAATCACTTGAAATTCTATGGTCCATATTTTCAAGGAATCTCTGAAATTCTAAGTAGGCATGTTTTCTTTATGTCTATTGGATCCATTTGTATTTTCAAATTTTTAAACATCTCAGTGTCAGTTTATTACTAGAAAGCCTTTAATGTATTGTGCTATTGGGGTGACAACAACAGACTAAATCTATCCCATGCCACTCTATGTGTGCCCAATTTAAATATCCACTACCCCTTTTTCAGATTTCAGTGCGCACTTAAGGATAAATAAATGCTGACTATGAAGCAGATCTTTATTAACTTCCTCTGGATTGACGTAGTCTCCTATTCTGATGTCCCTGTTACGTTTTCCCCAAACACATGTAAGACATTTATAGTGTCACACTGTGGTCACTTCCCTCTGTCCTGCAGTCTCCTGATATTAAAATCACACCAGTGTGGCCTCCTTCCAGTCTCCTCACCGCACTCTGTGCAAGTCCGTAGTGCTTGAGTCTTCTAGCTGTCCAAGGTCTCAGGAATCTTCCTGCAGCCTCCTGTTTAAATCTCAGTATTTCTCAGCAGCTTTCCTGAGGACTCTGCATTAATGGAGCTGGAGCTTCTGCCATTCATAACTGACACTTACTTAAAATTCTATCAGAACTCCTACAATTGTCAGATACAGGTTTCACTGACAGTTACACTCCCATATATTGTGTAGAATCAAAATGTCCACAACTTTTGCATCTCATAACTTCCTACTTTTGTTTATATTGTTTCTGTATTTTGTAGATTATTAAATGTCATAGTTTAAATCTCTAACGGAATTGTAATTTGGTGAGTGTGAAGGCCACATTTTTAATTTCTCCTTATCTTGGAAATAATGGGAAGAAAACACAAAGCAAAATTGTGTGAATAATTTTTGTGCTGAGCCTTGGGCTTTTTGTCTTTGAACAAATCATTTAACTTGTGAGTACTTCACAGTCAATATTCACTTGTACTTAAGTAAATTTTGAAATCCACAAAAATAGTACGTCATTTCGATTTAGTAAGTATCTCATTCTTTCACAGTACTTTTGTAAATAACTGGATCAGTCAAGAATGATTCACAAAATTAAGATATACATTAATGCTTAATCAATTAAATGAGATCTGGCAACATAATGTTTTAAAATAATAATTTCTTTCTATTTTTATCCTGTATTGTAATTTCATGTTTTAGTTACAGTATTCATTTGCCTAATTAATGAATACATTTAGTTTCAATGTTTAAAACAATCAAATGGAAGTTAATTTCAATGTATAGTGTTATCATTTTAATAATTTGTAATATTAAAGAACTTTAAAAACATTAAACTACAGAATCTTTATAATCAAAGGATAGAGAGGATGATCTTGTGTACTAGCAATAGAATAACCCAATGAACCTGACATTTCAAGCTTTCTCCATTTCCTGCTTGTTTGATATGGAGTGGATAAGAACTAAATTGTGCTCTTCCTTATTCTTCACTTTTTGACTTCTCATGAAAAAACAATCCAATAGTCTTTACTGATTTCTTTTTCTAAAAGAGAGACCAAGTATAGCTAAATTGCAATAGAAAAATGACATTTAAATATAAAAATAAGAAACACAACTTGAAATATGATGCATTTTGACAATTAGCAGGTATTCAGAACAGATAAATTTGTCATAAATTGTATTTCTCCAAGTTTTCCTGGAAACATTCAATTGAAAACCTTTATGGAATGAAAATCACAAACTTCTTTTTTATATCCTTTTGACTATTTAAAAGTCATGAATAACATTACCACTACACTAATTTGAACTGACTTAGTAAATTCTAAGGATAAATGGCCATATATAGATTGTGTAAAAAATGAGAAGAAATGGTCTTCATTTCAAAGTAAATGGAACAATACTTTCAATATTATTTGATGTAAATTTATAGTACACAAACTGTGCTTAAAGTTCTCAACAAGAGCAAATTCAAAATCTTCATTGAGTTTACATTTTTAAAATTTTTTTATTTTAAAGAGAATAAAACAAAAGAGGGCAGAACAAAGCAGATCAGAACAGAACAACATAAGCAACACAACACTTTACAATAAGACAACCAGACATTAACAGTAGCTATCACAATATCTCTTTATCTGCTATAGTTGACCATAGTTTCAAATACAATAATTGTATAAAACCATTCAAAGAATGAAATATTACAGGACATTCAGAACTGAATAACTATGATCAATGGCTACTATAATATCTCATTTTCAATAAAAATTTGTTTATAATATCACATATATTAAAATCTCAATAAGACAAAACATGAGAGAACTAATGATAATAGCAGAGTAGAAGCATGGTAGGACTTCTAAGGAAGCTGGCATTAAATCAGCAATGGCTTCCATAATGTTTTGTTTTCTTCAAAACAGCTTTTCATACCATCACACATAATAAAGTCAAATAAAACAGAATAAAACCATTCCAACTGATGAATGAAAACATTGAAAATCTTAAAAGCAATGAAATGGGAAATCATGATTACCATAAAAATCTTATATACTCTTAGCAACTCTCATACTAGGGAGACTATACGGTATTTACACATCAGATTGGTTTATTTCGCTTATGAGTATTGTCTCAAGTCATGTCCATTTATTTATAAATATCTCTATGTGATCATTCTTTATAGCTGAGTAGTACTCCATTGTATAAAAATGCCACAACTTTTTTATCCATTCCTCAGTTGATGGGCTCTTAGGTGTTTCCAAGATCTGGCTATTACAAATTGTGCTGCTATAATGATGGGTGCACATATATCACTGTGGTATGATGTTTTCAGATCTTCTGGGTATATGCCTAGAAGCGGACTAGCTGGGTCAAATGGGACTTCCAAAACCAGCTTTTTGAGGAATCTCCAGGCTGACCTCCACAGTGGTTGCACCAGTCTACACTCCCACCAACATTGCACAAGAGTTCCTTTTACCCCACAGCCTCTCCAGCACTTGTTGTTGGTAGTTTTTTTCTATCCTGGCCATTCTTTCTTGGGTGAGATGGAATCTCAGTGTGGTTTTAATTTGCATTTCTTTCATGACTAATGATGATGAACATTTTTTCATGTATTTATTTGCCATTCGTATTTCTTCATCTGAGAGCTGTATATTCATTCCAGATGCCCATTTTGGGAGTGGGTCCTTGAATTTTGAAGGCCTGATTTTTTAAAATTCTTTTTAAGTTCTAGACAGAAGTCCGTTGTCTGAGGGAAAATTGATTAAGATTTTTTCCAATTTGTCTTCCAGCAGATTTAGTGTTTCTGTTTTAATATTTTCATCTTGGATCCATTTAGATTTTAGTTTACTACCTGGTGATAGGAATGGATCTAGTTTTAGTCTTCTGCATATGGATAGCCAATGTTTCCAGCACCATTCGCTGAAGAGACTGTCATTCTTCCAGTGAACATGTTTGGTCCCTTTATCAAAGATATGGTGGTTGAGTGAGTTTGTGGTTGTGGTAGTATCTTGCAATCTATTCCATTGATCTTCAGGTCTGTTTTTATTCCAGTACCATTTTGATTTTATTACTGTAGCTTTGAAGTATAATTTTAACTCAGTGATTATGATATCTCCTGCCTTGCCTTTGCTGCTTAGAATTGTCTTTGATACTCTCTTCTGGCTCCAGATGATTTTGAGGAGTAATATTTCTAAATCTATGAGGTATGTTGGTGGTATTGTGATTGGGATTGTGTTGAAACTGTATAGTAATTTTGGAAGAATGGCAATTTTCACAATGTTTGTTCTTCCTATCCATGAACAGGGTATGTCTTTCCATTTTCTGAGGTCCTCTTCTATTTCCTTTTTCAGGGTATTATAATTTTCCTTGTATAGCTCTTTTACTTCTTTTGTGAGATTGATTCCAAATATTTCATTTTTTTGGATGCTAGTGTGAAGGATGTGGCTTCTCTTACTTCTCTCTCAGTATTTGTGTTGTTAGTGTGTAGGAATGATATTGATTTTTTAGTATTGAATCCAGCTACATTGCTGAATTTATTTTTTATATCTAGGAGTTTTTCAATGGAGTTTTGGGGGTCTTCTATGTAAAGTATCATGTCATCTGCAAATAATGATGATTTAACTTACTCTTTGTCTATCTTTACTTCTTTTATTTCTCTCTCTTTTCTAATTGCTCTGGCTAGTATTTCCAGTACTATGTTGAATAGGAGCAGTGATAGTGGACATCCTTGTCTTGTGCCTGATTTTAAGGTAAAGGCTTTCAGTTTTTGGACATTTAATATGATGCTGGCTGTAGGTTTGTCATACATGGCCTTTATCATATTGAGGTTAAGACTATCTATTCCAATTCTGTAAGGTTCTTATCATGAATGACTGTTGGACCTTATAAAAGGCTTTTTCTGCATCTATAGAAATGATCATGTGGTTCTTGCTTTTGGCTCTATTGATATGGTGGATTACATTTGTTGATTTATGTAGGTTGAACCATCCCTCCATTCCTGGGATGAATCCCACTTGGTCGGGATGAATAATCTTCTTGATGGTTTGCTGCATCCTGTTTGCTAATATTTTATTGAGAATTTTTGCATCTATGTTCATGAGGGAGATTGGCCTGTAGTTATCCTTTTTAGCTGGGTCTTTCTCGGGTTTTGGTGCTAGAGTAATATTTTCTTCCAGGAATGACTTAGGAAGAATTGCTTCCCTTTCAATTTCATTGAAGAGTTTGAGGAGTGTCAGAATTAAGTCTTGTTTGTATTTCTTGAAGAATTCTGCAGTGAATCCATCTGGGCTCTGCTTTGTTGGCAAGGACTTAATTACATTTTCAATTTCATTAATAGAAATTGGGTTATTCAGCAGTTTTACATCTTCCTGATCCAGCTTTGGTAGTTCATATTTATCCAGGAATCTGTCGATTTCTTCTGTTTTAACAAACCTATGAGAGTAGAGGTTTTTGAAATAGGTGTTGATGGTCTTCTGTATTTCCACCGAGTCTGTAGTAATTTCAACTTTTTCATTTCTTATTGCATTAGTTTGAGTTTTTTTCTTTCCTTTTTTAAATAAGGTTGGCCAGGGGCTTATCAATTTTATTTATTCTTTCAAAGAACCAACTCTTTGATTCATTGATCCTTTGTACTGTTTTCTTAGTCTCTATTGCATTAATTTCTGCTCTAATCCTTATAATTTCCTCCCTTCTTTGGGCTTTATGCTTGGCCTGCTCTTCTTTTTCGAGATGCTTGAGTTATAGCATCAGGTTGTTTATCTGTGTTCATTATGCCTTCCTGATGTGAGAACTCAGTGCAATAAATTTTCCTCTAAGGATTGCTTTCACTGCATCCCACAAATTCCGGTAAATTGTGTTTGTATTTTCCTTTGCTTGTAGATATTGTTTATTTTCTTCTTTAATTTTGTCCATGACCTACTGATTGCTCAAGAGTCTATTACTCAGTTTCCATGTGTTTGTGAGGTTTTTGCACTTGCTTTTATCATTAATTTCTAATTTCATGGCACTATCAACCAATAACATGCATAGGATAATTTCAATTCTTTTGCTTTTATTTAAATATATTCTGTGAGCTAGTATATGATCTGTTTTACAGAATGCCCCATATACTGCTGAGAAGAATGTATATGCTGATGTCATGGGATGGAAAACTCTATATACATCTATCAAGCCCATTTGTTCACAGGTGTAATTCAGTTCTGTTATTTCTTTGCTGATTTTCTGTCTAGTTGATCTGTCTCTCCGTGTTAATGGCATGTTAAAATCTCCTATTATAATTGTGCTATTGCTTCCTTGATTTTTCATTTCTCTTAGTATTTGCTTTGTATAGCTGGGTGCTATGGAATTTGGTGCATATATATTTAAGATTGTTATCTCTTCCTCTTGAAGTTTTCCCCTAACTAGTATGTAGTGACTTTTTATCTCTTTGAATCATTCTTGGTTTGAAGTTCACATTGTCTGCAAACAGGATTGCTACTCCCACTTTTTTTTTGGTTTCCTGCTTTGTGAAGTATTCTTTTCCATCCTTTGACCTTCAGTCTATGAGTGTCCTTCTGGGTTAGATGGGTTTCTTGTAGACAGCATATGGTTGGATGTTGTTGCTTGATCCATTCTGCCAGTCTGTTTCTTTTGATTGGTGAGTTGAGGGCATTTACATTAATGGTTATAACTGCTACATATTGGTTTATTTTTGACATATTATCTTTCTGCTGTTGTATCTTTTGCTTTCCATTCTATTTAATTGTCTGCCTTGCTTGGTGGTTTTATCCTATGTGTATCTAGAATATCTTTCTGTATTCCTTGTTGGGTTGGTTTGGTGATTATGAAGTTTTTCAGCTGTTCTTTGGCATGAAAGTCTCTTATTTCTCCACCCATTTTGAAGGACAGTTTTGCAGGTTATGCCAGTCTGGGTTGGAAGTCATTTTCCTTTAGGATCTGAAATACTGCACTCCATGCTCTTCTTGACTTCATTTTTTGTGTTGAGAAGTCTGCTTCAATTCTGATAGGTTTTCCTTTATAGGTGATCTGTCTTTTCTCTCTGTAACAGCTTTTAGCATTCTGTTCTTAGGGTGGGTTTCTGGAATGGTGATTATTATGTGTCTGGCTGTAGTTCTTTTTGGTTATGGATATTAGGAGGACTATATTCTTCACTAATCCAAATGTCAATTTCCATTTTCATGTTTGGGAAGTTTTCAGCTATTACATCTGTAAACATCCTCTTGATATCATTTGGGCTGTTCCCTTCTTTTTCATTTATCCTTGTTAATCTTATGTTATTTTTCTTTGCATCATATAACAGCTGTTGAATTATTTCCTGATTCTTTGTTATTTTAAAAAGATCTTTCCTTTCCTGTTCACTAGTTGTGATCTTATCTTTGAAGTCTGAAATTCTGTCTTCACTTTCATTGATGCAGTTTTTACAGCTTTCAATTAAATTTTGGATTTCCTTTATATCTCTTTGTATCTGCTTTATGTATTTTTTTTCTTATAGTGTTCATTCAGGGATTCTATCTGTTTGCTTTGTTCCTCTAATTTTTTAGCTGTGTCTTCACTAGATGTGTTCAATATTTCTTTCACTACTTTTAGAATTTCTTCTTTTTCCTGGGCAGTTATTTCTAATTTGAATTTCTGCATAGCTTCCTCTAGTTCCTTCTTTATTTGAGTTGATATCATTTCAGTCATTTAAAATGTATGGCTTCTATTTTCTTCTATGTACATGGCTCCTATGCTTTCTTGACTGTGGGCTGGTGATTTGAGCCTGTCTTTTGGTCTTTCCTTTTGTCATTTTTCTTTATTTCCTTGGTTTGAGTGGTGTTCAAAAGCTTCATCTGGGTGTGTTACAAATCTCCTTCTGCACCCTCACTACCTAAGCAGTCTCAACTCCTCTACAAGTACTTGGCTCCCTAAATTGAGAGGTGGAAGCAGGGTGTGGAGAACTGGGGCCAGAGTAGTCCCAGGGCACAATCCCCTGTCATAGGGGTGTGAATATGAACTCAGCAGCTGGCAGTGCTGGTCTTAAGCTTCCCCAAGGCCAATCTAATTGAGCCCAGAGTCCTCCTGCATCGTTCCTGCCTCCTGCACTGAAACAAGGCCACTGAGTGTTGTTGACTGAGCCCTACAATCTGCTGGACCCAGTTCAGTTTCCTCGTAGTTCCCCAGAAACTCTAAAGCTGCAAGTTGGCATTTTTATAATGAACTTTAAAACTGTAATTCCTATTGATCTTCAGATAATGATTAACTAAGGGTTGCTCAACTGAAATTTTACTTGTATTCAATTCTTTGGGCCATTGATTTAGATCTAAAATGTAGGCAATGTAGGCAATGTGATCCATGACTATCATCACTCAGAATCAATAAAAAAATTCAGCAAATAAGTACTGAGGTGAGAACTTAACTACTTTCAAAGGAAAAGTGTCCAATTTGATTTAAGGAAATTTGAGTCCTTTCCCATTTTCATCTCAATATTCCAAAGAATGAAGAAACTGATTATTTCATCATTTTATTGCTATTACTTGCCTCTCCTCAAATAGTCCCTGAAGGGAAATGAAAACTAAGACAACACATGGTTCCTATTGATTCTAAAAAATCATTTCCTGGGAGATATTGAACATGAAGAAGTATATTGCAGCATTTCTGTGAATTGCAAATTCATTTGAGATTATTTGTCTACAGTAGAGCTGAACACTTTTAATTTTGTTCAAAGTTCAAAAAGTAGTTATGTCACACAAGTCATCTTTTTCACTGTGCATACAAGGACATTTTCACGAGACCATCTTGCATTCAGCTAGAACAAACATGAAAAAAATTGATGACCCAGAAAGAAGGGACTAAATGCACACAAGTTCAAAAAGGAAAAAAATAAATATATACATATATATTTATATTTATATTTGTATTTATATATGTGTGTATTCCCTTTTATCTAATAAAACTTTTAAAAACATTAACTCTATTAACTTCCCATTTTGAAATATTCAGCTGTTCATTTCTCTGCTGACTTTTTGCCTAGAGAATCCATTATGAATGTCATTTCTGTGATGAAACCTATCCTTAAATCTTTTTTGCTTTATTTTTATTTAAATTAATTTTAATTCTAACAGATATGTAAAGGAAAAGGAAAGCAGAGATTAGAAAGAAAAAAATGAAAACATAGAATTGGTAATTGAGAAAGGAAGAAGGATTGAAGTCAGAGGAGAGAGGTGGGGAAGTAAAAAACAATCAAGATATGTATAGTTATGGCTTCCTTATGATGAATGTGATCTCGAGGTATATCACTTAAATTAAAAATTCAAGTTAAATCCATTTAAAATACAATTTAAAAAATAAAATATGCATATTTATAGGGTAACATGGGGTGTCTTTATGGATATAAATATGAATCTACACAAATAGGTAGAGATCGAATAATGTGCTCTTGAATGAGCAGTGCATCATAGAAGTAATCAGGGGAGAATTTTTAAATATTTAATAAACCACAAGATAAAAAAGAAAAAATATATGGGACAGAATTAAAGCAGCTCTAACATAGATGTTTAGAGTTATTAGTGGCTGCATTAGAAAAACAGAGTAAGTACTGTGTAATAAATAATATGCTACTAATGCAGTAGTGTATATAATAATAATAAGAATAATACAGTAATTCACCTAAACAATAATATAATAATACATTTAAAGGTTCCAGAGAAACAAGCACAAAGCAGTCCCTAAACTAGTAGCAGAGAAATAATAAAAATCATAAGAGAAATTAATGAAAATGAAACTTGCAAAAACAGAACAAAAGATCAGTACGTCAAAGACTCATTTCTTTAATTTTCAAATTCTTAGTGAAATATTCCAAAAGAAAGAGAAAAAGGTCAAATTATAAAGCAAGATATGAAAACAGTAAAAGCAAAACAGTCACCAGTGAAATCTATATGATTATTTTAAAATATTTGGGAAAGATTCTAAAATCTATAAAAATCCCTCAGTAGGATTCCTGCAGATGAATTACCACAACTCACAAAACTATCATGCTGTATAGCCAAATCATGCATATCATGCTGCATAACCAAATCAGGTTTATTCCATAAATGCAACATCATTCAGCATACATAAAATGATGCATGTAAGATACCACATAGACTAAAGAATAAAAATCGCAGAATTATTTCAACACATACAAACACATTTTTCACCAAAATATAACATCCTTTCATGATAAAACTTTTGATGCAAATAAGTATAAAAAGTCTTAAATCAAATTTTGTTTTTTAAGACCTCAAATTCCTAAAAGCCATGTAAGACAGTCCAACTGGCAACTTCATAGTGAAATGAGGAAAAACTAAATGTGTTTCCTATAAAACCAAGAATAAGACAAGTTCTCTTATTGTCACCACACCTGTTTCACACACTGTTTGAAATTCAGTGACCACAGGATATGAAATCACACAATATTTTTTGCAGACCAATAATGAACCAATCAAGAAAATAATCAGAAAGCAATCCTGTAAGTTTTGAATAGGACCTGACTCACCCAACCCCCAATCTACCTGAGAGCAGAGGCACTATTCTTTTCAGGGTACTCAACTCAGTATCAAAGTTTTCATCTTCAAGAAAAGATGTCATGAAGGAGGTATGATAGTGCTAGGAATTTTGTAGGTCCTATTACACCTAGGATATCTGGAGACACCCATGAATTTACATCTCACATTTCAAGGACACTGATTACTGAAGTGCAGGATTACTACAAAACTTTAGCCACAAATATTTATTGGAATCTTCCCTTGTAATTTCACATGCCTTCTCCCTATCTCTATAAAAGGGACACAGTTCTCTTTGTTTGGGACAGATGCCATCTGCCTACCTGTACCCACAATAGTTTGCACTCAATGTTAACTTTACAAAAACCTGGCAGTCTGTATCACTCCTCCCACTGCATGTTATATGTTATAAATAGCATCAAAAAGTAAATTTTTAAGGTATCAACTTAACCAAGGAAGTGGATGTGACATCTACACTGAAAATTACAAGATACTGAAGAAAGAAATTGAAAGCTTTATAAAATGGAAAGACATCCTAAAACTTAGATAAGAAGTAACATGGTACTGACAAAGTGGTCTTTACAGATAATTCACATTCTATTAAAATACCATCAACTTTCTTTCCTCAACTGAAAAAAAATCCTAGAAATTGTATAGAGTCAGAATAGATCCAGAATAACCAACATGAGTTTGAAAAACAAAACAAAAAGGAACGCAGAAGACATCATAATACTGGAGTTCAAACTGTCAGTGAAAGTTGCAATAACAAAAACAGCAAATCATAGTACTGGCACAGAAAAAGGATACATAGACCAATGGATTAGAACTGAAGACATGGAAATTCAGTAAAATATAGATCACAAAGATAGCCATCTAAGTTTTGAGAAAAGGACCAAACATATTCTGGAGGGAAGACAGTGTCCTTAACGAATGGTGCTATTGATGGTGGATAACAAAAGGTAAATATGAACTGAGAAGGTAACAAAAGGTAAATATGAATTGAGAAGAATGAAACACTTGTTCTGTACTAGAATCAACTTAAAATGGAGAAAAAGACTTAGATGCATAAATAGAAATTTCAAAATTGTTGAAATATAATATAGGAAAAACACTTGAATCATAGGTCAAGTCAAAGACTTTCTGAACAGAACACCAATATCACAGAAATTAATATCCAGAATCTTATTAATCACAAAACAAATGATCCATTCAAAAATTTAAGAATTCATAAAACAAATGTCCATCTCAAAAAACTGGGCAAATGAATTGAACAGAGGCTTCCCAAAGATGAAGTCCATATGACATATGAGTATGTAAAAACATATTCAGCATCTTTAACCATTAACAAACACAAATCAAAAGTACTAGGCATATCCACATCCTCCTTTCAGAATGGTTATCATCTGAAGTATGAAAGAGACACATCATATAAACAGCTAAGTTAGGGAGAAATATTGTAGGCAGTCAGATAAGACTGAGCCCTCTATAGGAGGCAGTAGGGGAGGGCACAACTGTGAGGGAGGTGAATTCCTTAAAGGCAGACCTCAAGACTAAAGATAGAATCATGACACCTAAATACTGCCCCTAAGGATGAAGAGTAGTGGTGAATACTCTAAATAGATGTCCATCATCTGGGGTGGGGCACCCAAAAACTTTCTTTCAGGAAGAATCTCTGTTTTTCCATGTACATTTGCTATGTGTCTTTTTGATCCCCATTTATTCAATGTTGCCTTAACTATTAAACTTGTAATCTTATTGGTTCACTGTAGTTTTGTCCCACCTCATACCCACCATGTGATTTCCAACTGGATGAATCTTATCTAAGTAATTATGCTTGTACTCTTATGAGCTATTTTTTCCCACCTTATGTAAATCTACCATATCTTTTGGTTTTGCTCTATAAAATTCCTTTGAGAAGCAAAGTCCTCTGCAACTCACTCAGGACTCATCTCCATCATAATCAGAATCTCTCTTTTCCTAGTAAATTTTTCTACCTTAACCTCCATTGTTTCCAGAATTCATTCTTCAAAATTAGAAAACATTAACTCAGCATTCTGAATATCCTACAGGCTAACAGAGAATTACAATATTTCCCTAATATTATTTAGATAATTTAGAGGTCTTATATCATCCCTATGTAAAGTCAGTTATAGGGAGATAAATCTTTTGCAAAAGGAAAGGGGACTAAGAGATGGAGAAGGTAGAAGAGAGGGGAACGAGATGAAAAATAGAAGGATGGAAGTTGAAGCCATTATGTTAAGTGAAATTAAATGCATATAGTAACTTTCCTCAGGATACCTCATCACTGTGTAATGTTATCGTGCAATAATAATTCATCAAGTAATTTCCATGACAAAAATAAAGTAGTATATATTTGCCCAATGCATTGAATATCTGACACGCACATTTACAGGTTAAAACTGCATAAACTGAAACTTTTAGATCTAGCTTGCAAATCTATTTTGCTTTTAAGTTACAATATATGTAGTAATTTTAGACTTCATGGTTTTAAATAATTTTAACCAACAAATATGTCATATAATTATCTCCCTAATTTTTCTAATTGTTTTTATTGGCTGCAGTAAATTGTTCAGCAATATTTTCAGAAGAGGTTCTTGGTTGCTATACTTTCTTGATCCCTTGGTATCTGAGAATGTCTTCCAGTAGAATTCATATCAAATGCTAACTTGGTAGGGTTCATAAGTCTTGATTTAAAATTACTCTTCCCAAAACTGTAGATGTTGCTCCATTGTCTTCTGCTGCTCTAAGAGAAAGTACATTTAATTTTATGTCACAATTATTGCAATATTAACTAAATGTAAAGATGGTGATTTCTGAATGATAAGGCGTCCATCTACAAATGATATTGCACTTCAAACTTTCATGCACCTAATAATAATACATATAAATAATATGCACCTAATAAGATGTATAATAATATGCAACTAATAAAAATAACATGCACCTAATAATAAGATATATAAATAAAACATCAGAATTATAAAAAATGGAGTATTCATTATCATGGGAAAATATAAGATCACTTATGCAGTGATAACTCTGTTTGAATACAGATAGTTTCCACTTAGTCTAAGGGTATCCAAATTTAAAAAGCATAATTAACATATTTGTCTTAATCAATATTAATGGAATATGTCACCCAAAATAAAGAGCACATGACTATTCTCTGTTAAAATAGAAAATTTGCCAAAAATTTTGGGGCACATCTGTAATTCCAAAGTGAGAGAATGAGGCAAAAAGGACTACATGATTTCAAGGCCAGGTGTGATTATATAGGGAGTTCAAGGCTACCTTGGACTGAAAAACAAGATGATGTCTAAAAGACAAAACTAATAAATAAATAAATAAATAAATCAACAAATGAAAATTTACCGATATTGATCATTTGTGTGATCAAACAAATAGTCATAACAGATTTCACAGACTCAAATAATGGATCATATTTTCCATATTTGTAGTGAAATAAATTAAATTAAGAAGAACTTATTCTTCCATTTTAACTATTAATTATCTATTCATGTGTTCCTCAAACATAGAGCATACTCTTAGATCTGACTCTCCATGAGATGTATTCATATAATTAGTATGTGATATTTCAGCTCCATAAAATTTTATCTTACAGATGATATTTTGCATCATATGAATGTGTAGGTATTGCAATACATGACCCACAGCATGTACATCAAGTAAATGGGTAAGATACAATCTATGTGTGTAGCTTTGTTTGCCCCTTGCTTTTAGAAGATTATATGCTAACACGGAATTTTATCTTCATACTAATATTTGTTTATATCAGTTTTCCTTTTTTATTTATATATTGTATCTATGTATATATTGTAAATTTGTTAAATGGCAAAATTCATATTAGGATCTTAGAAGCATTTGTATTTGCTGTTTGTTAGGAAAATTTGCATTTTCTTTTTTAAAAATTGGTGATATTAGAGATAACCAGGACTCAAGGGATAACTGTTTAGAAAAATTAACGTGTAAAGTAAACAAAAATAAAAATTAACAGATAGATACTTGAAACTCATCGTGGTATTTGGATATTTTATCTCTTTTCTACAAAATAAAAGCATATAGAGTGTATAATTTTTGTGTATTTCACAATAGAATTGGCAGTTTCTTTTTTGTTATTCTAACATAGTATATTTAAATGAATTCATTTAAATCATGGTATTACTCTGCCATCTCGTGGATATTCTATTTTTACCATTTAGAAGCCAATAAATGTGTGCTATCAGCTAGCAGTTTGGAGATTGATTTTATATTATTGATTATATGAAAACAAATTCTACTGAGCACTGTCATTTGATTACATGTAAGTCAAAAAATTACTGTGTACTCAATAATGTTTTTTGGAAAATAGAATCACCATTTGGTTTTCACTGTGTCAAACTAAAATAAACCTTTAAAACAAATAGTTGTTTATGTTTTCAAATGAAAGAAGAAAACAATAGTACGATTTAAGAGATCTCAGTTGTATTTGTTAATTTCTAATATAATAAAAGGAGTTTCCCAAAGAATTCAATAAAACATTAAAATTTAAATGTATTCCTTTGCAACATTTTGCATGTCCTTACTATAGTCCAGAAACAAAGAATATGACAGTATGTTAATGACTTGTAATTCTACCATTTGGCAAATGTTAAAAAATTAGATGTGCACAGAATGTGATTTATATATCTATAAATATGCATATGTAGCTTAGACATATATGCATAATCTCCATATTTTATAATTATATATATCTCTCTCTTTATATATATATATATATATATATATATATACATACATACATACATATATAACTTACTATTATCTATAAATCTGTCAGTGAGACATCTGAATCTAAATTAATGTATTCTTTACCCTTTGTATTTCAAACATTAGCATAAAATATTCTTGCAACTCAGATACCAGTCAAACTATTGAAGATTTCATTTCTCTTTTGAAAATGGGTAAAACGAAGCTGCCAACAATCACCTCAAAGGATATAAATATTTTAAGATTTTCATTAATTTCAAGAATATTGAGCTCATTATGCATTTTAAAAATTAAGAAACAAGAGCCAAAATTCTGCATATACTTCTAGACCTTCAATGAGTTTGAAAATCATACCAACTCATGTAATTATTTTGCCTTTTGTGCATATGTTGCACTTATTTCATATCTTTGTCAGAAATTCCTATTCTTACAGTTGACATTTTTAATCACTTATGCCAGTTAAATAGTGGTATCTCATATTATATGTGTATGTGGAAACTAATAGTGAGGAAGACACACAAAGATCGAAGTTGCCAAGCTCCCACAATGAATATATTCATTATGAAATGAAAATATGGGCACATAAAAAAAGACATTTTCAAAACTCATATATGTGAATGAGATATGGAATCAGAGTCAAATTAAAAAAAAAAACAATTGCATTGAGCTTCAGTCTTTCAATCTAGGGAGCCAAAACCCTGAGAGGGAGCCAGGACCTTGTGAGGTGAGTTCTGAGCACTGACTCAGGGAGAGTTTAAGACCATGGATTCCAGCAGATGAGTTCCTGCCCAACTCCCTGATACACAGGACTAGGCTTGGGAGGTCCTGCAAGCCTGACTGGACCAAGCTTAACTACCTTCTTTCAGTCTCAGGAGCGAAGGCACAGGAGGTGATTTCCAGCACATCCAGGGGAAGCTTTGGAACACTGCTCAAAGCAAGGAAAAATAGTAACATGACAAAATGAAAGTCCAAAAGCAATCTGAAATCGCCAGTATATCCCAAGAAAGCCAAGAGCCATGTACATAAAAGAAAATGTAGACCATACAACTGAAATAGCTGAAATGATATCAATGGAAACAAAGAAGCAACTAAGGGAAGCTATGGAGAAACTCAAATCAGAAATAATTTCTTAGGTAAATGAAGAAATCATAAATGTAGTGAAAGAAATAGTGAACATATCTAGTGAAGACACAGATAAAAAAATTAAAGGAACAAAGCAAACAGATAGAATCCCTGAATGAACACTATAAGAAACAAACAGAATACATGAAGCAGATTCAAAGACATAAACAGGAAATCAAAAATTCTATTGAAAGTTGCCAAAACTGCCTAAATGAAACTGAAGGTACAATTTCAGAATTCAAAGATAGAATTTTAGCTAGTAAACAGGAAAGGAAATATCTTTTAAAAATAACAAGGAATCAGAAAACAACAATTCAACAGCTACAAGAGAAAAACAACATAAGATTAATAGGGATAAATGAAAAAGAAGGCAACAACACAAATGATATCAAGAGGATGTTTACAGAAGTAATAGCTGAAAATTTCCAAAACATAACAATTGAAACTGACAGATGGATTAATGAAACATGTAGAACTCCAAATAGGCATAACCAAAATAAAACTGCACCCAGACATGAAATAATCACCATCTGAGAAATCCACCATAAAAACAGAATATTAAAAGCTATTAGAGAAAAAAGATCACTTATAAAAAAACATACCAAAATAACAGCAGACTTCACAACACAAACAAACAATGAAGTCAAGAAGAGCATGAAGTGAAGTATTTCAGATCCTGAAGGAAAAACACTTCCAACCGAAACTGATATACTCTGCAAAACTGTCCTTCAAAATTGATGGAAAAAATAAGATACTTCATGACAAAGAACAGTTTTAGAACTTCATGATCACCAAACCAACTGTACAAAGAATGATAAAAGACATTTTACATACACATAGGAAAAAAACCACTAAGCAAGTTAGACAATCAAATAGAATGGAAAGGTAAAGATACAACAGAAGAAAGATAACACGTTAACAATAAACCAATGTATAACAGTTATAACCATTAATGTAAATGGCCTCAACTCACCAATCAAAAGAAACAGACTGGCATAATGTATCAAGAAACAATATGCAACCATATGCTGCCTACAAGAAACCCATCTAACCCAAAAGGAAATTCATAGAATGAAAGGAAAAGGATGGAAAACAACATTTCATGCAACAGGAAACCAAAAATACTGGGGATAGCTATCCTGTTTGCAGACAATGTGGACTTCAACCACGAATGATCCAAAGAGATACAGAAGGTCACTGCATACTAGTTAGGGGAACACTTCAAGAGGAAGAGATAACAATCTTGAATATATGTGCACCAAATTCCAGAGCAACTAGCAATACAAACAAGTATTAACAGAAATGAAAAATCAAATAAGCAATAACACAGTTATAGCAAGAGACTTTAACATGCCATTGACACAAAGGGACAGATCAACTACACAGAAACTCAGCAAAGAAATAACAGAACTGAATCACAACTGTGAACTAATGGACTTGATAGATGTATACAGAGTGTTCCATCCAACATCCATCTCAGCAGTACTTGATACATTCTCTAAAATAGACCGTATACTAAACCCACAGAACATATTTAAGAATTTGCCAAATAATTGAAGTTATCCTATGCCTGTTATCAGATCATAGTGCCATGAAACTAGAAATTAATGATAAAAGTAACTCCAAAAACCCCACAAAAACATGGAAACTGAATAATACTCTCTTGAGCAATCAGTTTTTCACAGAGTAAATTAAAGTATAAATTAAACAATATCTACAAGCAAACAAAAATACAAACACAACTTACCATAATATGTAGGATGCAATGAAAGCAGTCCTCAGAAAAAAAATTATTGCACTGAATTCCTACATCAGGAAAACAGAATAAACACAAATAAACAATCTGATGCTACAACTGAAACATGTAGAAAAAGAAGAGAAAGCCAAGCCCAAAGCCAAAAGATGGGATGAAATTATAAAGATCAGAGCAGAAATCAATGCAATACAGACTAAGAAATCAATACAAAGAATCAATGAATCAAAACTTTGGTTCTTTGAAAGAATAAATAAAATTGATAAGGTCCTAGCCAACCTTATTTAAAAAAGAAAAGAAAAAACTCAAATTCATGCAATAAGGAATGAAAAACTTGAAATTACTGCAGACGCTGTGGAAATACAGATGAATATCAATACCTGTTTTGAAAACCTCTACTCTCACAGGCTTGAAACACAGAAGAAATTGACAGGTTCCTAGAAACATATAAGTTAGCATAACTGGATCAGGAAGATGTAAAACTGCTGAATAACCCAATTCCTATTAATTAAGTTGAAAATGTAATTAAGTCCTTGCTAACAAAGAAGAGCCCAGGCCCAGAAGGATTCACTGTGGAATGCTACAAGAAATATTAATTCCAACATGCCTCAAACTCTTCAATGAAATCAAAAGTGAAGCAATTCTTGTTAAGTCATTTCTGGATGCAAATATTACTCTAGTATCAATACCTGAGAAAGACCCAACTAAAAAAGAGAACTATAGGCCAATCTCCCTCATGAACATAGATGCAAAAATTCTCAATAAAATGTTGGCAAACAGGATGCAGCAAATCATCAAGAAGATTATACACTGCGACCAAATGGGATTCATCCCATGAATGCAGGGCTGGTTCAACATATGTAAATCAATAAATATAATCCATCATATCAATACAGCCAAAAGTTAGATACACATGATCATCTCTATAAATGCAGAAAAAGGTTTTTATAAGGTGAAACACTAATTCATGCTAAGAACCTTAAAGTGAATTGGAATAGATGGTCTTTACCTCAATATATTAAAGGCCATATATGACAAACCAACAGCCAGCATCATATTAAATGGCCAAAAACTGAAATCCTTTATCTTAATGTCAGGCAAAGACAAGGATGTCCCTATCACCTCTCCTATTCAACATAGTACTCAAAATACTAATTCTCTCTCTTGTCTAATTACAATAGCAATTAGACAAGAGAGAGAAATAAAAGGAACAAAGATAGAAAACAGGAAGTGAAATTTTCACTATTTGTAGATGATATGATACTGTACATAGAAGACCCAGAAAACTCCGTTGAAAGACTCCTAGATGTAATAAATAAATTCAGCAATGTACCTGGATACAAAGCCAATATACAAAAAACAATAGCATTCCTATACACTAACCATAAAAGCAATGAGAGAGAATTAATAGAAGCCAGACCCTTCACACTAGCATCCTCACAAATGAAATACTTAGGAATTCATCTCACAAAGAAGTAAAAGCACTATACAGGGAAAATTATAATACCCTGAAAAAGGAAACCGAAGAGGACCTCAGAAAATGGAAAGACATCCCTTGTTCATGGATAAGAAGAATAAGTATTGTGAAAACAGCCATTCTCCCAAAATTGTTATACAGATTCAATGCAGTCCCAATCAAAATACCATTAACATACCACATTATCTAAAGAAATGACTCCTAAAACTCACCTGGAACCAGTAGAGGCCTACACTAGCAAAGGCAATTCTAAGCAGCAAAGGCAAGGAGCAGGCATCATAATCCCTGACTTAAAATTATATTACAAAGCTTCTGTAATAAAATCAACCTGGTACTGGAATCAAAACAGATCTGACGATGAATGTAATAGATTAGAAGATACGACAACAACCACAAACAAGCTAAACCACCTTATCTTTTATAAAGAGGCCAAACATGTTCCCTGGAAGAACAATAGTCTGTTTAATAAATGGTGCTGGAAAAATTGGCTATCCATATGCTGCAAACTAAAACTAGAACCATGCCTATCACAATATACTAAACTAAAATCTAAATGGATCAAAGATCTAAATATTAAAACAGAAACATTCTGTGTTGTTGCTACCCTCTTTCTGTTTTGTTTTTTTCTTTCTTTTTCTCTTTAAATAAAAAATTTAAAAAAAGAAACACTAGATCTGTTGGAAGAAAAAAATAGGTAAAAATCTTGAACACAGGGTTAGTGAGAGAATTCATGAACAAGAATCAAACTGCATGAGAAATATTTCCTAGAATCAATAACTGGGATCACATCTTACTAAAGAGTTTCTGCATGTTGAAAGAAATCTCCAGCATAGTCAAAAGAAAACTGGCAAAAAATCTTAGTGAACTGTCCCTCAGACAAAGGACTTCTGTCTAGAACTTATAAAGACTTAAAAAGAAAGTCAGAACCTTCAAAATTCAAAGACCCAATCCAAAAATGAACATCGGAGTTGAATACACAGTTCACAGATGAAGAAATACGAATGGCAAATAAATACATGAAAGAATGTTCATCATCATTAGTCATGAGAGAAATGCAAATGAAAACCACACTGAGATTCCATCTCACTCCATAAATTATGGCAAGGATAAACAAAACTACAAACAACAAATCTGGAGAGGCTGTGGGGAAAAGGACCTCTTCTGCACTGTTGGTGGGAGTGTAGACTGATGCAACCACTGTAGCCAGATCTTGGAAAAAACCTAAGTGCCCTTCAACTGAAGAATGGATAAAAATGTTGTGGTACTTTTATACAATGGAGTACTACTCAGCTGTAAAGAATGATCACATTGAGATATTTATAAATAAATACATGCAAATTGAGAGCATACTTATAAGCAAAATAAACCAACCTCACATGTATAAATACCATGTGGTCTCCCTAGTGTAAGAAATGATAAGAGTATATAAGATTTTATGGTAATCCTGATGCCCCATTACATTTCTATGAAGCCTTTTAATGTTTTCTTTCATCAGTTGGAATGGTTTTATTCTATTTTGTTTGATTTTATTATGTGTGATGGTATTAATAGCTATTTTGAAGAAAAAAACATTATGGCAGCCATTGCTGATTTAATATCATCTTTCATTGAAGTCCTATCATGCTTCATTCTTCTATTACCATTGGTCCTATCATGTTATGTCTTATGGGATTTTAATATATGTGATCATATAAACAATTTTTTATGGAAAATGAGATGTGATGGTAGCCATTGTTCATTTGATGTTATTTGGTTCAGAATACCCTGTAATTCTGTCATTCTCTTGAATGGTTTTATACTATTTTGTTATGTTTGATATTATTGTATGTGAAGACATGCTCAACTATTACAAAGAAAGAGATATTATGGTAGCTACTATTAATATGCAGTTGTCTTGTTGTAAAGTACTGTGTTGCTTATGTTGTTCTGTTCTGATCTGCTTTGTTCTGTCCTCTTTTGCTTTATTCTCTTTTAAAAAAAAAGAAAAACAATCACATTTTAAACATTTATTTATTTATTTATTCATTTATTTATTTGTGTCATGCATGGAACTCAGTGTCTTAAGCTTGCCAGGCAGGTGCTTGTATAGCAGTTATAATACTGGTTTTAGAATAAATTTTAATTAAAATAAAATAAAATTCATTTAAATCAAGAACTACACAAGAAAAAAATCAAATGAAGATTGGACAACATAATTATCCCAATAGAAAGGCCCAAGTTAAGATCAAGGAATAGTTATTTAGAGACAGAAAGCTCCTGCAGAAAATCATGGTTTTATCTGAGACATGTTTTATCAAAGTATCAATTATGAATCACTTATTCTTTTAAGTTAGAAACCAGCTCTCTATCATGTTTTTTCAAATAATTATGGACAGGTATAAAATTACCTCTTTTTCTGTTAACAACTTGTTTCTGAAAATTACCTGGATATCTACAATAATCTGCAACATGTCAACTTATTATGAGCACATCATATACACTTCCTAAGAAGTAAAGATAGTGGAATGAGTTTTATAATGCTTGAACAAGAGCCAAATAGAAAATAAGATGGAGAGTTAAAGCAACAATCAGTGTTGGGAGAACTCTGCATAGTTCTATTCTTTAAAATGGTAGAAACAAAAAATAATTAGATGACTTTTAGTACTAGTTTATTCCTCGGTTAAATACAATATAGCTTTTCTCATGATATTCCATTACCAGATTCTACAATGAAATATCAGGATTTAAAACAATGAAATGAATGTGAATTTAAGTGTATAATTGATCAGGCATGAATCTGTATCAGAAAGAATACTTATAAGCAACAACTTCTTTGTCATGAAATGGCGAAGAAAAGAAAAGGAGGTGAAAAAATGTGGTAGCATGTCTCCATCTTACACACTATTACTCTGCTGCAAGGAAAAATTTCAGATGATGCTCTAGACTTGAAATTTAATTTCTCATGGGCTACCCAGTAGGAGACCAAGGAAACTTTTGTATATTATACATATGCATGATTACAAAGAAAACTGATGACATATACTTTTCATGTAGCGGGTGGCATATAACATTTGGAAAAAAACAACTCTTTGGTATTTTTGTTCAGAGTATTCAATTGGAATGTGATAAACATTGGTTTGCTTGTGGAAATCAAAGTAATTTCTCAAATTAATGGTAGGGTCACCTAACAATATAAGACTAATACAACTGTAAAAACAACATGAAATATGTATTAACTATGAAAAACATACAAACTGAATTTGAACTGAGTTACTTTAATACATAATATCATTTGAGTTGAATTATTTCTTATACACAATATCTAAAAATAGATATTAACTTAATAGGTGCTTTTAATAGGTATGTAATTCATCAAGAAAAATTGAGAAGTAATTCTCTCTTGAATTCTACTCATTATTTACTTATTTTTAATACATGTTTACAGCCTGTGTTGTTTACATTCCTTGTGTAGAGCTCGTAGTGTTTTTACAAGTGCATAATACATATTAATTCTTTTTTCAATGCATTTTTTCTCCTTCTCTCTCCCCTTCTTTTCACATCTCCCCATTTGACAAAGATGTGTCTCTACTCGTAATAACTATGCTTAACTCTGTGTCCCTTGGATTGCATTTCTACTGTGCATGGTAGGACAAACAGACTCCCTATATCCATGGCTTTGGTCTGGAGCTGCAGTGCATTTCTACTATCATAATGTGATGTATCAAGAGTTCCCAATGATTTACACTAAACTATGGGTTAGACCGTTGGAGTCTGAACACTCTTTCTCTCCTGTAGGTGGCATGGAATGATCACTTGACCCAAGAGGAAATACACAACACTTAAGGTTGGGCTAATCTGGCTAAAAATATTTTAAAAAGAGAGTGAAATTCTTTAACAGTTGTTAATAAAAGCACCTTTCAAATGATGTCAAATGTTTCAGGAACACTTGTAATCAAGGTTGTGTAAATAGTCTTCTCTCTGCCTTTCCCAAGTCCTGATAGTTTTGATCTCTCATCGAAATCAGTCTCATATACAAACTTCTTGTGTGGTAAAACATTCTTTTTCAAGTTTCTAATGAATTTTTATCTTTTCTAAAAAGGGTTTTCAAAAACTTATTTAACTGCCAAAAATTCTGGTGTGTAAAGTATCTTTTATTATATTTAAGAAATAATTAAATTTAATTGTCTGTACATGTGATGGTACTGAACTGTTGACTCAGAGTGAAAGTTTTTATCAATCAAAACTAAATGATCTGCAACGCAACATGAATTCTTCACAGAACTACACTATTGTTTTCTTTTCAAGGCACATTCCACATACTTGTTCCTATAGCAATACCAAACACTTTCCTTTCTGCATTTTTATTAGTATTCTATTTGTTACAAGAAACTAACTTTTCCACACTTTCCTGATAGCCTTTTTCATATCCTTATTCCTAAAAGTGTAAATCAAAGGGTTGAGCAATGGAGTTAGCATGGAATAAAATGTTGTCACCATTTTGTCGAATGAGTAAGCAGCTGGTGGTCGTGCATATATAAATATGCATGGGACAAAACCTAAAACAACAACAGCAATGTGAGATCCACAGGTAGACAAAGCCTTTCTTTGCCCTTCAGAACTGTGCTTCCTCAGAGACAACAAGATGACAGCATAGGAAACAAGCAACAGGAAGAATGTGATAATGCAAAAGAACCCACTGTTGGCAACCACCAAAAGGCCAAAGATGTGAGTGTCAGTGCAGGCAAGTTTCAGTAATGGGTACAGATCACACATGAAGTGGTCAATGACATTGGGGCCACAAAAGGGGAGCTGGAAAGTGAAGAGAATTTGGATGATGGAATGCAGGAAGCCCCCTGTCCAGGCTACACACATGAGAACAAGACACAGCCTTCTGTTCATGATGGAAGAGTAGTGCAAGGGCTTGCAAATCGCCACATAACGGTCATAGGCCATAGCTGTGAGGACAATCAGTTCCACGCCAGCAAAGAAGTGTTCAGCAAAGACCTGCATCATGCAACCTTCAAAGGAGATAGTATTTCTTCCATAAAGAGAGTCAACAATCACCTTTGGTGAGGAGACAGAAGAAACACATGCATCCAGGAAGGACAGGAAAGCCAAGAAGAAATACATGGGGGATCCCCGCAGAGCAATGCTGCAGATGATGGTCACCACAATTAACATGTTGCTCCAAATAGTTGCAATGTAGATAAATAAAAGTATACCAAATACCATTTTCTGAACTCTCGGATTCTGGGATAGTCCTAAGAGAATGAACTGATTTGCAAAGCTCAGGTTATGCATGATTTCCAAAACAAATGTCAACATAGAGGAGGGGTCATATAACTGCCAAAGAGATGGTCCTTCTCTGGTAGAGCAGGTTAATGAGCATTTTAAGGTGGTGACAGAGGTAGAGAAGGCATCTATGGGGAAAAGTAAGTGAGAAAGAAGTACATGGGAACAGACAGGGAGAGGCTGAAGGAGATGGTGATGACAGTGAGCAAATTGGCCAGCACAGTAAATAAGAAAATGAACCAAAAAAGATAAGAAAAATTATGTTCTGCAAATGTGGATTCTGTATGAGTCCCAAAAGAATAAATTCAGTCACATTATTGGGAAGCATGTGGTGATCCATTCAGGCAAGAATGACTTCTGGAAAAGGGAATTAACTACCTAAAGATAAAGATACACTGTTAGTCATGCAGGATTGTAGCCTGAAATTCATAGTTCAGAGATGGGGTGGTCATTATCTCATTCCCAGAGGCTGCTAGTGCTTTGGTTGTTCTTTTCCACTTCATCCATGATGATGTCTCTTCAGCTGTCTAATATTCTGTGTCACCAAAGAAACACTCATAAACATCAGTTATTGGGTAATTTAACAAGAACTTTCGGGGCTATGTACACAAACTCTGTATTCTCCATTTACATCTTCTTGGGACTTTGTTATATTTTTTCCTTCCCGCAAGGGTCTGATACTTCCTGGGTCTGTGAGTCTACAAGTTCTAGTCATGAGACAGACTGAGTAAATTACAAAGTGTGGTGCAAATGTAATTTTTATTCTTTCTTCTATAACTTACATTTGAAGCTATGATTTGAAATTTTAAACTAAGACATGGACAAGACCTCTCTTACAAGGCAATCTAAGCAAACAGATTAGGAAAATGTGCAAATCTCTGGAGACACACTTTCCCTGGTACCTGCCATACACATATGATATTCATGGCTGTTTCCTCAGTTTGCCTAGCATAGTATCTGGCATCATGTCTTCAACGTGTGGTGCCTGTAAGATAACAAATGCTTGATGAGTTACCACACTTCCTACATCTCCATGAATGTGTACACCACCCTGGTCATAAACCAAGTAGCTCAAATGCTGTTATCCTGTCACTCTCTTTGTCTACAATATGTACCTACCTTATGAAAAATGCACATACACTTTTAAAAGATAATGTGTACTTGAGTTTAACAGTTTCAGCATATTTTATTGGTTGAGCTTGAAAATATGATTTTAGGAATTTGACTTTCAAAATAATTATACAGGTAGTTAATATTATTTGTTCTTCAAAATAGCATCCCATGGATGATTTAACAGTCTTATTCTGTAAATCCTGTTTTGATATTGAGCTAGAGAATGCTCTTACATAAGTTTTCAATCCATAAAGATTAAGTAAAAGAAAGCATTATTCTCAAAGTTATGAAAATAAAAACAATGTGGAATGCAAACATAATTAGACTATTAGATAACATAAACAACATATATCTGACAGATACATTAATTACCACAAGAACATAAATTCACCCATTCAGTGACTCTACTGCATACTTACCATGGATAGCAATGTATATTGCTTTTTATAATCATAAAATCACTGCATTGAGTGAACGTCATAATCTCTCTTCTGATATTTTATTATGACACAGCAGCAATTCATCCATTCACAAGAGAATGATTCACCTTTGTTATTCTGTGCTTCTGCTAAATACATTCTTCCATCTTCTCCCATTCTCCCATAACGTTTTCAATATTCTTGGATAAAGTATATTGCATTATTAATGGAAGTGGAGGAAATAAACCCAATTTGAGGACCTGTAACTTACAAAGAAATAAAAGGAACAAAGAAACAAAAAGTATTCTGTCAAAATTGTTTCTTTTATTTTCAAAGTTAAATGTAAAAGGGCTTTATTGTTACCCACAATGAACATCATACACATATGTAAAAAGAAGGAGTAGAAACTTAATTTTATTCCCTTATTCCAAGGACAATCCCAAACAGATGTGAGAAGAGGACAGTTTATACCAAGCAAAAATGAGACAACACCAGGGATTTAGAAAACTTTGAGTAAACATAAATCATTTTGCCTTTTTGAATTCACCATACTCTTCCTAGTCATAATCCCTAAAGGAAAATATTTTTAAAAAGAAAAATTATAAAAATATGCTCATTGTGATTTTTTATTAGTAGAGAAAATTATAAATTCTTTGTAACATACTAAATCAAAATGTGTAATATAAAAGTAAATATATATAATTAAAATAGTTTATAATATATATTAGTATACATGCAAAGTTAACAGAGATATTTCCAAAATTTGTAGTATCAAAGAAAATTATTTCATTGTAATATCAAATGGAAAAATTTTGGAATGCAAATTTTTAATATTGAATATGATTCTAGTTTTAGAATATTTCAATAGTAAACAAAAGACCCCCAAATATTTTCACTTATACATTTATACAATTACAGTTGATTCTGCAATTCTCAGTGCTAAACATGCTGAAGGAAAACTGAAGCTTAGTTCGGTGGCAATGAAGGGTGATTATAAGGTTTTTCAGATTCATTTAATCCTGGGTGAGATTCTACCCCTGTGACTTCCTTCAAAAATACCTCACCTAACAAATTGACTGGCACAGCTCTGGGGCCAGGGTGCCAGGAAGCTGGTAGTTTATGAAGAAGTAAATGAATATGATAAGATTAAAAATGCCAAGCAGGTAAGTGGCAGTCAGCTTTGGCTGATTTATAATTTTGACCACTGGAGGATTCTTTCTCTGGAGCCTCACTACTGCCACATATGCTCTTTGTAGGAAAATTCTGAACTTTCTTAGCTGTGGCTAATTAGACCTCAGGGGTATTTCCCTGGCAGACTCTGCCACAGACCAGTTAGTTCATCTCACTCGACTGAACATGAGATAGGAACTTTCACAACATTTGTTTCTTAATGTTGACTTTTTCCTTAGTTTCTCACAAGGACAAATCACTGTGTGAAGAGAAAGCAAAACAGTCCTCTGCTGATGAATTTAGATATTTAATAAGAAATGAATTTAGTTTATTATTGGAGTTAAGATATATGGCATTGTATAAATTAAACATTCAGATAAGTAATAGATTTTTAAAATTGTACTATATTTTTTCCTTCTCATCTCCTCACACACTGGTATAACACATTTTAAATATTATCTTAGGGGACATATATTAAAGGATAATTATGACATATATTATAGCATCAACATTTCATACTAATAATAGCTTACAGTGTTTCTTCAAAAGCATTCTTTCTCATAACAAATTATGAAACTAGATTAACATCATGATGATTAAGGTTGTTATGTTCTTCAGCTATCTTCATAGTTGTAAGGTACACTTTGGTCACTCTAATGTAATCTAATAATATTAAATTGAAAGGGAAAACAAACATTAAATTTATATCTTTTTAACATGAAAAACTAGGTCAGAGAATCAGGACATCTTTTAATGTGATATAAATCCCAAACCTCCTGAGTCTAGAGCCAGAGTCCTCAT
>PVJX010011622.1:0-52923 GCA_004027295.1 Dolichotis patagonum | reverse complement strand
TCTTCGAGGTCTGAAATTCTATCTTCACTTTCATTGAGGCGGTTTTTACAGCTTTCAATAGAATTTTTCATTTCCTGTATATCTCTTTGAATCTGCTTTATGCATTCTGTTTGTTTCTTATATTGTTCTTTGAGGGATTCTATCTGTTTGCTTTGTTCCTCTAATTTTTTAGCTGTGTTTTCACTAGATGCGTTCACTAGTTCTTTCACTGTTTTTATCAATTCTTCTTTTACCTGGGCAAGCATTTCTGATTTGAATTTCTCCATAGCTTTCCCTAGTTGCATATTTATTTCATTTGATATCATTTCAGACATTTCAGGTGTATGGCTTCTTTTTTCTTCTATGTACACGGCTTCTAAGCTTTCTTGGGGAGGGCTAGAGCTTTGAGCCTGCCTTTTGGTCTTTCCTATATTTCCTTGCTTTGAGCGGTGTTCCAATGCTTTCTCTGCATGTGTGGTGAATTACCTCTTGCACCCTCAGTTCCTGGAGGGGCAGTGGCTCCCCCACAGGCTCTTGGCTTCCTCACAGGGTCCTAACTCCCCTCTGTGGGCTCCTGGCTCCCTAAGTTGTAAGGCGAATGCTGGCGTGGTCAACTCGGAGCCTGTGGAAACTCAGGCAGGCCAGGCCACCATACTTTGTCCCAGGCAGGTCTCCAGGAGGTTCCCTACAAGTGAAGGTTGGGCCTAAAGGTCCCAAAGAGTCAGGCCAAAATGCTGGTTTCTGCAAAGTTCCTGGTCCCAAACAGACCTGGCCAAGATTCCAGTCTCCGCAAAATTCCCAATCCAAGCAGCCCAGGCCTCTCTGTGGGTCCGGGAGGTTTCCGGTCCCAAAGAGTCAGGCCGCGATGCTGGTCTCTGGGAGATTTCCTGTGGGTGAAGGGCGGGGCTGCGGGCCCAAACAGACCTGGCCCAGATGCCAGTCTCCAGGAAGTTCCCTGCGGATGAAGGGTGGGCCTACCAGTCCCAAACAGTCGGGCCCAGATGCCGGTCTCCACAGACTTTCAATCCAAACAGCCCAGGCAACTCTGCGGGTCCGGGAAGTTCCCGGTCCCAAAGAGCTTGATAAATATTTCTAAGGCATTCAGTAAATGTTATTTATTTACATTGAAAGGGTGCATTCTGTACTACTTCTGATGACAAAATTTTCTTTTTTTTTTTTTTTGGACTGGGGATTGAACTCACAACCTTGCATTTACCAAGCAGGCACTTACACTGCTGAGTTAAACCCCCAGCACCTGATGACAAAATTTTCAAGTCATACATTTCATTATTTCACTGACACAAAACATATTTATTTACATATAGTAACAATACTCAGATAATAAACAAAAGTATAGTTTGATCAACTTTGATAAATGCACACAACCATATAACCTATGCCCCTATCATTTCCATCATTCCAGGAAATACCTAGCATACTACTCAATCCCACTCCAGTAACACTACTGTTCTGACTCCTTTCACCATTAGTTACTTGTGCTGTCCTAGAACTTCATATAATAGAAATACAATTTTCCTTTTCTCTATAAACGTTTCAAATGCCTCTGTTCTACTGCATGTAACTGAATACCTTGTTCCTAATTATTGATACTACAGACTATGACTATACCACACTTTGCTTATCTACTTATCTGTTAATCAACATCTGACCTGCACAATATTTTCTTCACAGGAATAAAAATACACTTGATCCCAAACTTCTGGTACATGACTAATAACTAGGAATTTCTCTAAAACCTGACATAAATAAATTTCTTAAAAGCAGAACAAAGCAGAAACAAGAATTAAAACATCTCCTATGTGCCAGGCATGGTGATGCATGCCTGTAATCCCAGCACTCAGGAGGCTGAGACAGGAGGATCGTTCCAAATTCAAGATCAGCCTGGGCTACAAAGTGAGCCAAGGATAGCCTGAACTGCACAGTGAGACCTTGTCTCAAAAAGACCAAAAAGAAAGGCCCCTATGTACTATTGGTAACCCAGGAATCAGGTAGGATCTTCTCTCCTTCTACTGATTCTCCTTCTACTTGTATCTTTCTTATATTTCAAAATTTCTTTTCTCCCCTCCCCTCTCCTCCTTTCTTTCTCATATTGGGGACTGAACCCAGGGCTTATACACACTTGGTGTGTATTCAAAAGCACACATCAGTTGTTACAAATATTCTTCATATTATACATAAGAACAAATACATTGAAAGAAGGACAAAATGTACTCCAACTGAGAAACGATTACCCTTGTGCTTTTTTAATTTTGAGATACAGTCTCGCAAAATCCCTAAATTACCCAGGCTGGTCCCAACATTGTATTTTTTTTCCTTTTCAGCTGCCCAGAGTTGCAAGATTACAGATATACATCACCATTGCCATCAGAATTGCATATTTTTTCCAGAAAAATATAAATTCCACATATTACTACCATCTATAGTCTTCACTTCTCTATTACCTCATCCACCACAACCTTTCCAAGATTACAACTGCCTTGACTGTTTCACTTGTCACTAACTTGTACTCCTCAGTCAATACCCCACATGTCCTTGTTGGTCTGACAGTAAATGATCTTGAGAATATATTCATGAATACTTAAAGAATATTACAATCAGAAGAGATGTAAAATATCTACAGGGTTTTCTCAGCCCAGCACAAGAGTCATGGGCAAGAAAATCTCTAAGGAACAATATAAGCTAGACTGCCAACACTACAGTGGACACCCGCTGTTCTCCATCTTGTTTATGAAAAAATGATAAAAGGAATACAATACATCATATTAACAAGAATAAAATTCAGAAACAATTTAATCATGTAGTATTCAATGTCAGGAGTCTTCCCTTACATGTAATCTAAATGAAAGCCAATGTAATGCCCCATATGTATATTGAACCAAAATAAATCATTCTGTGGCATTTCAGCTTAACATGGATGAAATGAATATGTGGGTACAGATATATGTTTAAACATATAAGAGACATGCTATAGAAACACAGGTGCAAACTGTAAATCCAATTACCACTTACAGAATCCAAAAACAGTGTATAGGGAAGTAAATTCTTTCCCCAAAAGTCTGAAATTTTTCTCCAAACACTGGCCTGCTCCAATGAAACATCAGGGGGTACTGGGCTGTGCTGAGAGGCAGCACAGCTGTAATGCAGGCAGGGACAGACTTCTAGGGACTCTACAGTACAGCATGGGTTCCACCAAGCAGTCATTGGAGAACACACCTAAAATTCTCCCCTATCCTATTCTAATGAATAGCATTAATAGTCTAAGTGCTTCTTAGTATCTAGTAAAAACAAAACTGACCTTGCTCAACTGTTTCTTCCCCTAGAAAACTGGAAGGAGCGATGGACTCCCTTGGAATAACTGCTCTCTGAACCATACCTACAAATGATTTCTACCAAACTAAAAAATTCTGCTCTTGCAATGTTAATAAAGAGAACCTATTCCCACTGACTGACTCTAAATTCTAGGTCTCCATCATTTCATTTCTAGAAACATGTTAGTCCTAGTTAGCCAAAACATAGGGCTGATTTACTGTGCCTATGGGGACAAGTTGATACATACAGGGACAGAATAGAACAACTGCATTTTATTAGAAAACAAAAACTCATCTTACTCTCATATCGTGCAAGAAGGTGGAGAAAATGTAATCATTCAAAAGCACACATCAGTTGTTACAAATATTCTTCATATTATACATAAGAACAAATACATTGAAAGAAGGACAAAATGTACTCCAACTGAGAAACGATTACCCAAAGGAAAAGTGCTAAGTTAAAGGGAAAGATAACATGTACCTATGCAAAGCCCTTTATTTAGATTATCTGTTTTCGTTCTTCCTAAGTAGTTTCTTTTTGCTGTGGTTCGGTTTGATTTGGTTTTCTGAGACAAGCTCTCGCTATGTAATTCAGGGTGGCCTTGAACTCACTGTGTTGCCTAGGATGGCCTGAAACCTTCAGCAATCTTCCTCCTTCAGCCTTCTAAGTGCTGGAATGACAGGTGTGCCACCATACCTGGTAGCTGTTATTATCTCCACTTTAAGATGACGAAAGTAAGACTGAGAAAAATTATATGATGTTAACAAGAAATGAACTCTAGAGATGTATTCTACAGTCTGCACTGCCATTTACTCTATCACATGTTACAGGACCATCATCAGAAATTAAGTTCCTTGACACGCATAGTGCCCTCTATCAGGGTGAAAAGAGGCATATTTTACATGAAGAAGTGCCATTGCCAATTGGCCTGCTAAGTTACCGGTGTATTGTCATCTCAGGTAGTAGACTTTTACTTAACTTTCCACAGAAACCAAAAATATTCCACCCACAAGAGGCTAGATGAGAGTTGGACACATCTAGTGATAACCACCATGACACACTTGGCCAGTGGCAGCCCAGAACAGGGACAAGCGACAGCACCTGCCTCCTCCCAAGGACTAAAAAGAACTTCAAGTTCACAAGGCCTCCACCTTGGGGAAAAGAACTCTCCATTCCACCGCTTCTCTTAACCCCTTCTCTTAAAACCATCCCTAAAACTACTGCCAATACCCAAACCAGCTCTAACCAAAAGAGGTTTCCTGTCCGTTCCTTCTAGCAGGCAAAGACGGTGCTGTCTAACTTGCCCTCTATCATCCCAACTTAAGTAGAAATGCCTACCAAAGCTAATACCCACCACATGGGATAGAAGCATTGGATGTTGTGACTGAAAATCACAAAAGCCTGGTGTGCAGAGCTGTCGGCAAGTAAAGCAAAGATCCTCGCAGGGTACCTGCTGGTGCTGCTGCCCATCACCAACTCCTCTCCACACCCAGGGACCTCTCAGGATGCACAGCTGGGAGGCAGGGTTTTCTGTTAGACACAGTGCGAGTAAAACATGCTCATCACAGCAGAGCACGTGTCCTGCATGGCCACTGCAGGGACACTCTGCAAAGGAATGGGAGCTGGCTCAAACTGAAGAACAATTCTTGACACTTGGACAGTTCCTACTGTGAACAAAGCCTACCACCAACAGAAGGCCGCATTAAGCACCTAAGATTAAGAAGGTGTAATGCCTTAGTCACAAGACAAAAGCTTCTAAGGTGGAAAACATCAAGGATTGGGGGTGGGGGAGATTAAAAAAAGAAAGAGAAGCTACTTTTTAATATTTCTGTAAGTAGCTAAGTGCTTAATCCCCTTGAGATTGAGTGCTTTTATTTATCTGATCAAAAAGCTTTTTTCATTTCAGCTTCTTCACAAAGAAGTTCAAGCTCTGAACATGGGCTATAGGATCTGCTGGGGCTTATAAAACTTAATTTTCAGAAATACTTCATAGAAGCAATATATGATGACTAAACTATCAGACAATTTTACTCCATAATAAAACTGCAATTGTAGTATGTCCAAATGTGTTTAGAAATGACAATCACTAATACTTTTATTGTTCATGGTACTGGGGATTAAACCTAGGACTTTCCCTCTGAGCTACATCCCTACTCTTTTCTTTATTTTGACTTTCAGACAGAATCTAAGTTGCCCACATTGGGCTCAATTTGCAACGCACTTCTGCAGCACCCCAGAATGCCAGCATTACAGATGTGTGCTAACACACCAGGTCATGATCACTAATTTTAACTGACCTAATTGCACAAATAATTACTCTAAGTTCTTTTTTTTTAAATAGAACACATTAATTACATTACTCATATAAAATGTTTCAGTGTAGAAGCATTAACTCTTACTTTGTAGAACGTGCTACATTTTTCACTATTCCGAATGAACTATAAAACAGCACGAAGTCTTTAGTAAATATATCTTGAAATAAACTGACTTAAAATTACAATGTAAGTTATTAAATATAAACTTGAATTTCTCTGCCCATATCCTAAAAATCCAGCCTAAAGTCAAAGACACATTGCCTTATGTTAAATACATTTTAAATATAAATTACACAAACAACAAATCTATTTTTGAAAGAGTAATATTAATATACCTTGTCAAAAGGAATCCCATATTTCTTCAATACTGATGGAGAAATCAGTGTCATCTTGTGGCGAAGAAATGCATCACACCCTTGAGAGCTGCTTGGGAAAAAACCTAAATAGAAAAAATAAATACAAATAGCATTAGGTCAATTAAGTGCAAAGTTAAAAGAGTATGTATGAATACACAGATCTCAAACTTTATTGTTCTTTATAGAATGGCAGTTTTGTGCACATATAGACTAGCTCACTACCAAAACCCTTGAGCACTAAAAACCAAATTGGAATTCTTAAAAAGTAAAAGATTCATCTTTAAATCACCAAAGAATAAATTTGCTTACAGAAAAACTTACCAAGGATTGTTTTAGTAGCATACAAAATTACTAAATTTTAGCAATCAATTTTAATTAGAATCATATTTGCATTCAGTCTACCTAATATCTGTTAGATGGACAAAATATTAAATAAAGTTGTGAAAATAAGTGTGCATTTTAATAGAGGCATCTCTTGTCTGAGACTCCTAGAATTGATCCAGAAGCACTCGCCCAAATGCCCAGCAGCCAGCACACATCTAGCAGTTTACCTTTTATTTCTTTCTAATCAACTTAAAACTGCTACTAACTTCTAATGTGGTATATAGCACAGTGAGATAATTAGTTGACAACATCTACTTGAATCTCTCAAAGTAATTAGTAGAAAGGATTTTAAATATTCCCAATGTGAAGAAATGACATATGTCTAAAGTGATAAAAATGTCAATTACCTTTATCTGATCATTACACATGGTATTCATCTAGTGAAATGTCAACTACACTACATAAAATATGTACAATTTCTGTCAATAAAAAAATAAAAACATGTTTAAAAGCTAACTGCTATTTATTTTCTATAATAATTTTTTGGGCAGCACCTATCAAATGCTTGTGAACCTGCCTCAACAACCTACATGGCAGAATTATTTTGAGGGGCATGTCTGTGAGTAAGCAGAACACGCAGCAATCCTTCCTTCCAACAGGACAGCACGCATCAAGACTGACTCAAGTCTGCAGTTCTCTCTGAGGAAGACCCTTATTAACATGGTGATGGAGACCAGAGAAATGAAAACGAGCATGCTTTTAATGCCCTGATTATTACTCCCTCCCTTAGAGGGTAGATTATCTCCCACACAGGAGAGGAAAGCAAGAAGGAGAGGAGAGAGGAAAGAAAGGGGGAAAAGACAGAGGAGACACACAGCAGAAGGACACAGAGGAAGAGGAAATGTACCAGGAAAACACATGTGATGCATGTGGATAGTGTGGGAAGAACTAAATGCTCCTCCATGGCCAAAATGAAGGGGTAATTAACTACAAATATGACTTAGGTAACTAAATGGCTCACTGCATACAACTACCTCAAGAACGTGACCAACCAAATAAAAGAATCACCACAACTCATTAACCAATCATAAACCATTTTAAAGTTACATGAAGGATTTCCCAGGAATATTGCTTAACTATATAAACCTTTTTTAAAAATTTTGGTTGACTGGAGGGTTTTTTTTTTCTTTTTCAATTTTTGGTTTTGTGAGACTAGGGCTCACCATGTAGCCCAGGCTGGCATCAAACTTGCAAACCTCCTGTTTCAGCCTCCCAATGCTGAAATTACAAAAGTGTGCCAATACAAACAAAATAAATAAACCTTTCTGATACCATCATAGGATATGTAAAGCAACAGCGCATTAAAAAATATTCAGTCAGGAGCCACTGAAGTATAAGCAACCCCCTGCTAAACATAGAATATTATGATAAACTATTCGTACTTAATTTTTTTAAAAAGGGGGAAAATACACAAAAATTGTTTGACTATGGAAGGATCAGAAATACTATCATTCTTTACAATAAATTAAAGGCACAGTTTTGCCATACGTGGTCATTTGATGCACTCCTTGGCTTATAGCTACTACTTGTAATACGTAAATACAAACTATAATATTAGCAATGGAAAGTGTCACACTAATGTAAAGGTCATGTCTACAAATATAATCTTACCATAGGTCTCAGACACAAAGACAGTAAGACACATCCGGACAGTCACCAAATGCAAAACCCATGGAAACATTTTAATAATACAATTCAAACAGATCTATCGCACTTTTGAAATCTGTAACTCTGCAGCATTAAATGAACTAAGTTTTAAATTAAAATCAATGAAGAAAGAAGAGTATATTTAATTCATTTTTGATATGGATTTGTAATCAGGACCTGAACAATGTGGTGACTGGCCATAAGTTAATTTAAATTGGAAAACCACTGAAGGAAGATTATTTGCAGTGTATTAAGAACTTCACATTGGTTCAGAAATTATATTTATAATGTACCATCAGAATTATGCTTTATATCATCCTAGAAAATGTCTTATAACCACCACAAATTATGTACAAGGCATGTGTCTTAAAATTAACTATCTCAAAATACCTGTAGGGTCATATGGCTCATTCTCTAGTTTCATGATCTACAAAAATTATTTTATGCAACATGTAAACAAGTTGATATAACCAGAATACCATTTGATACAAAACTCATACTATTTTTAAAGATTCAAAACTTGCCCTAGTTACAGAAGGTTAATAAATGAAAAAAATAGCTTTGGAGTCACCTGAATGAAAATAACAAAATCAGATCTCACAGGGAAGATTATATGTAACTAAAAACTCCACTTAAGACTGTCAAAAGTCTTTCAAGTCACCTATAGAGACAATTTAGCACAGATAAAAAGTTTTGCAAATAAGTTTTTAAAATATGCCTTTCTGAATTCATTTTGTATACTATTTATTTTATTAGAGGTCTTTTAAAACATTTTTTATAGTTATAATGAACATTCAAGTTACGACTGGTCTCACATACAAACAACTTGGGTTACCACCAGAACTTCGGATTTCACTTACAACCAAAATCTTGAATTATGACTTGAATGCCAGCCACTTGTGCAGTTGTGAACAGAAAACTTGAATGCCAGAAAGGTATATGTAAGTGTACAGAAGTGTGAGTCTGAGGCCAGATGTGTGTGTTATGTATGTGATTTCAGTCGGTGCTTTACATAATCATTAAACTAGAAAAGAAGCTAAGGAAGGAAGGGGAGGCAAAGAAAGCAATTACATCAAAAAGTACAATGCTAAAGAAAGGACAGAAACAGACAACTGTAGACAAGTTTTTGTTCTCAAAAGATTAAGACTCAGTAGCCAGAAGCAGATCCTAGTGGGCTATTGACTTTCCTCAAGCCAAAGGCATCAACTTGAATGGTGAGTACAGTATCAAATTGTTGTTTCTGGTAAATTAGGCACATTTTATAACTTTTTGTTGAAAATACTAGGAAAAGTAAAATAGACACCACCACCATTTCCAGAATAGTCAAGGTATAGAGCATATTCCAAGTTCTCTCATGTTGTTTTGCCAATAATCCCTAACCCTAGCTTCTAGCAAATTTACTTCCTATAGTTACTCTATAGTTTTGTTTTCTAAAATATTGTATGTGTAACTATCTAGTTCCATGGCCTTCCCAGAGGCTGAAGCAGGAGAATCACTGCAAGTTTGAGGACAGCCTGGGCTACAAAGTGAGTTCAAGCCTAGCCTGAACTGCATGGTGAAACCCTATCTTTAAAAAGATAGAAGAAAAAAAAGAATGAATAAAAGTATTTTCTTTACAAGTTCTCCACATTGTCACCTGGTTTGTATTTATAATATACTAGCTATTAGTAAGAAATGCTTTTTAAATTCCAACCACATACTGTTGCTTTAAACCACTAAAAATTTCAGCCTTGGGGAGAAATTCTAAAAACCAAAGTTCAGTGATATTTTACTTGGTATATAAACAATAAATTTTGAGAAGTTGAAAACTGTTACTAACCACTTAGAAAAAGAGGAAGAAAGGAAAAATCAAATGTATAAATCTACATCCACAACAGCAAGAAATTTTACATAATTTAACCTGAATACAGTTGAAATTTACCAAAATATGTTTTAATAGAGTTTTTATAAGAGTTTTACAATGTTTACATAACTTATGTACATTGGAAGTAGGACAGTTTCATCAATAAATGGTATGGGGCAGGTGGAGGTATAGCTCAGTGGTAGAGTGCTTGCCTAGCACATATGAAGCCTTCAGTTCAATCACTAGTACTAAAGTAAATAAACAGATAAATATTTAAGATTTAAAAATAAGGGTTGGGGATTTAGCTCAGTGGCATGAGCACCTACCTGGCAAGCACAAGGTCATGAGTTTGATCCCCAGTATCAAAAAAAAAAAAAAGATTTAAAAATAAATGATGCTGGGAAAACTGGATTTACACAAAGAATGAAATTAGACTCTCATTTTATATAAAAATCAACTAAAAACTGATCACACACCTATGGCCTAAAACTGTAGAACTACTAGAAGAAAATACAAGGAAATCACTTAACGATATTCCTATCACTGAAAGGCACCTAAAGGCTTTTTGGATAACACTCTCAAACACAGGAAACCAAAGCAGTAACAGAACAATAGCATTTTACCAAAGTAAGAAGCTTCTGCATGGCAAAGGAAACAATCAACAAAATGAAGAAGCAACCTACAGAATGGGAAAAATATTCATCTAACAAAGGAATAATGTCCAGAATATATAATACAAACAACTCAACAGAAAAAAACTAAATAAAAATAAGATGATCTGAGCAAACATTCCTCAAAAGTACACATATAAGACACCCAACAAGTATATGGAAAAAATGTCCCCAATACTGAAAACAAAATAAAAATGGCAAGAGATTAGGAAGCAGCTCAGTGACAAAATATGAAGCCCTGGGTTCAAACTCCAGTTCTACAAAAAGGAAAAGGGGGAAAAAAGTATAAGGAAAAAAATGCCCAATTTCACTATCATCAAAGAAATGTAAACCAAAGTCTGAGTGATATGTCATCTTATTCCAGTTGGAACAGCTATTACCAAAAAGACAAAAAAAACAATAAAAGCAAGGCTATGAAGATATGGGGATCTTTCTTTATACAATGTTTTGGGGAACATGGTTAGAATGGCCATACAGAAAATGATAATGAAGTTCCTCAAAATACAAAAAGTAGAACCACCATCCAATAAAGCCATAACACAATATATTATACATCCAAACAAAATGAATTTATTACATCAGAGATACTTGCATTCCCATACTTATTTTCACACTATTCAAAATAACCAAAATATAGAATCAACTAAGGTATCCATCAATGTGTGAGTGGATTTTTTAAAATGTGATATGTATATATACTTAATGGGATATTACTCATATGAAAAGTAATGAAATCTTGTCACATTTGTGGCACGCTAAGATAGAAATGGGCATATTATCACTTATGGAAGCTGAAAGTTATCTCATAGAAAACAGTAAGTAGAATAATAAGTCACTAGAAATAGTAAAGACAGGGATAAGGAGGATACAGATTAGCTAATGGCACCAAAATACTGCTAGATAGGAAGAATTACTTCTAGTGTCCTGTAGCACACTATGGTAACTGTTATCCATAATAATTTCTATTTCAAAGTAACTAAAAAAGTCCAGTTTCCCAGTATATAGAAATGACAAATAATCAAGGAAATAGAAATGGTTATTACCTTGACATGATCACTGCACATCATACACATGTGTTGATTTATCATACTATACTCCATAAAGATATAAAACCATTATCAATTAAAAATGAAAAACATGCCTACCATATAATACTAGGGAAATAAAACAAGAAGATGATATAAGAAATTGTTTCTATGAGAAATGCTTTCATAGATACATGTATATATCTTCACATGAAATTTCTTGGTGCTTATTTATGAATCAATGAGTTACTCTACATGGGAAGGGAATCTTCTGTGTTTTACCTATGTCCCCTCTTGAGAGGCTGACATTCGAGATTCACAGAGCTGGCCTCTCTGTGTTTCCTATTGTTGATGGAGTGGTTGGCTACCCAGGATTGGACAGAAGAGTGTCTCTACCCAGGCTCCACTCTACTCCAAGTATCCCATATTCCATTCATGTGTCTATTGACTGATAGAATTTTCTAGGAGGAGTAAAAGAAAAAATTCACATTCATACTGATCTTAGGATCAAAAAACACGGTGCTTCTCCTAAGCAACTTTATATTTTGATCCTCTGAACATGGTATCTTGTGTAAGGGTCAAGTTTTTTCTACTTCAAGCTAGCTGGAGAAAATTCAGAGTTAAAATTTCCACCCAGTTTACCAGATCAGTAAGCTATTACTCACATGGTTTTTTAACTGCATCCTTGAAAACACTGTGTATCTCTTCTCACTTTTTCAGCCCTTGACATGTCCTATGGACAATAAATGCACACATCTACCAGAGATCCTCAGACCAGCCACACTGAGATCAAACAGGACAGAATCAAGCTAACCAGAATTTTTCTGGTTATCCACTCCAAACTCACTCTTCAAATCACAGAAATCTTTATTTCCCTCCCGAACTCCTCCCTGCTAGCATCTCTCCTGAATTCTTCCTCCCTGTTCTTTCTGCCTCTTCTCAGAACTACCAGGAACATACCCCAATATAAAATATCCAAATACACTTAACACAGAGATATCACTAATACCAAATTATGAGAAAATTAAGTTTAAAGATTATTTCACTATTCTTAATATGAACCAGTAGATAATTAGATGCAAATAAACAAACTGATACATTCCTCATTGATCTCCATGTGTAAGGCACATGTTAGGCAAGCAGGGAAAGGACATATGGTTGATCATCTTCATTTTTTATGTCTTACTGGGACTTTTAAAATTGATTATTTACAATCAGGAGTACTTTATTTATATGCCTTTCAAAACTGGGCATTTTAATATAGTATTTTTGGACCATCCACTAAACGAATGCTTAAGGGGATAATATTTTCCATTTTGAGAGCTAATAAAAGTAATTACTAATTCTGTGAGGTATGAAAATAGATCAATTTAGATTATGTTCATAGAACTAAAATAACTTGTTATTTATTTCTGCCTTTCTACTCTCTTGATAACAGTGGCTCATAATCTATTTGGAACAAAATCTTTTAAGGTATTTGATAATAGCTTCTTAGAAGTCTGCATATATGCCTTATTTTGAATATTATTTCAGAAATCCACAGAATGCCTGCCTGCATTCCACTCATAGATCTTTGTGGAACAAGAATCCCTGAAAATGACTCTGAGATCCTCTATTTCATATACTTTTTTTTATTAGTACATGTTTGCAGTACATAATGACTGCATTCATCACGACAATCTACAGACTTACACTCAAGACTACTAAGCATATAAAAGACAAAGGGGAAGAAAAGCCTGGGGATATCGTTCAGGGCTAGAGTACTTGTCTGGCATGCATGCCCATGACCCTGGGTTCAATCCCCAGCCAAGCTAAAAAAAAAAGTACCCACTCATAAAAATGAACTAAATTAACCCCTCACAACAATGATTCTTCTATTCTCTTTTACTGAACACTGCTTTTTTAAATAAGATGACCAGGCACCATACTGCTAGTCTGTATAGTCCCAGGTACTCATAAGGCTAAGGCAGAGAAACTCTTGAGCCCAAAGTATGAGGCCAGCTTGAGCCCTACCAAATAAATAAATAACAAACAAACAATATCTAACAAAATTTCAAGTGAAAAAATACTTTTTTAAAAAAAGAAATAAATAAACTGGGTAATCTCAGCGCTTAAAAAAAGAAACAAATGAACTGGGTAATCTCAGCACTAAGGAGGTTGAGGCAAGCATCACTGCCAAGTTCAAGGTCAGCCTGAACTATACAGTGAGAAACTATTTCAAAAACACAATTAATAGGTAGATAGGAAGACAGACAGATACTGTCAAACCTAAAGTGTTTGTTATAAGTATTTACATGAACCTAAAAGAATCAACTCACTTTTATTATAATGTTGCTAAAAACAGAAATCTTGCTAATCATTCACACTTCTAAAATCAGTTTCACAATATCCTAAATCACATGGTATTTTCTCAGTAACCAAAATCTTCACCAATGTAAATCTTTTTACTTTTAACAGCATTCTATTCACAATGAGACAAATGGAACACCCTTTCTTTCACAAAGGTTTTAGATGCTCCCATTTTAATCTTTATTTTGTTTAATGTTATAGCAAAGATACTATCTTATTTCTAAAACAGATTAGATTTAGACATTTGAAAATTTAAACCTTTCAAACTGTCATTCATGATTTAACATTATACCTCTTCTCTGTTCCATATTTGCAATTCAATTGTATCCAACCAAAAACTAAGAAGTATGTAATGGCATTATAGATGAACATAAGAAGCATAAAAACTGCAACAATTCTCTTGAGATTTTGTATTACATTTATGTCTCTATAACATTGAAAAAAATCTGTGTAAATGAGAAAGCAGCTGAAGGGCAAAATCAAACTTCTGACTTTATTAGATGCAGGCCTTAATATCTTCCAGATAAAATACTTGTAGGTGCCACAGTCAATCAAGATTTCAATAGAAACCAAAGATGAAAGCACTCATGCATAAAAGGCAAGTGTGATAATTATTGTGTGCAGACAAGATAATGGAAACTATCTGAGCCCACTTTTCATCTTATGTATCAAGTGCTGCCTTGACCTAGACATTCCATAATGCTCCATCACACTTACTACATTATTTTATCATTTTAATTATTTAGCTGAATTCAATTGATTTGGCTGGCATCTGGTCAGTGGATACAAATGCTCTACTCTCTTATAGGGTCTTTTGCCTGGTTTGTTTTTCAAAATAATGCTGCAAAACAGTTTTAAAGTTCCTGTTCATCTTCCCAGTTTTCTAACCTCGTACTGATTAAAACATTTGGTACCTGTCATTTTTGGACAATTTCAAATTATCAATAACATTTTACAGCACATATTTTAGTGTGACTCAAAACTGCAAAGTTTACATTAGTTTCATTTTAAAAGTTCTCTGGTGGTAAGGTTAATAGAAAATGGTAGAATAATTATTACAGAGAAGACAGTTTAGCATATAGCTTTAGCACAAAGTTCACTGCCTACGTATTTAAAGATTATGGTAATCATTTTCTAAGCTCTGCTCTAATCTATTATCCAGAACTAAGACTCATCCACCTTAATATTCATGAAAATAGTTCCTAACAAAGTTCAAGACTACAATTACATTGCTATTATTACCATAATGTATTACATTTAAAAAACACTAGAGCTTTATAGTTATCAGCCTGCCAAAATTATAATAATGCTTCTTGCAAAAGTGATACTGTAACTATTCCTTCTAATATTCTCCTATAATCTGGGGAAAATAACTTTTAGATACCATTAATAACTTCTCTTCAGTACTGTCAAGTTGAAGAATAGGGTTTCTCAGTGTCCCCATTTCACTATGAAATGAAAGCATATGTAACTCAGGGACAAAACTCCTTTCCCAACAGAAGGCAAATCTAACATACCAATGAAATTTAGATCAGTGCCTGACCAAAATTGCCTCACTCAGGATTCAATCCTGTACAAACTCAGAATGTCTTGCTCCCCAGTTATCTCACAAACAGAATTCAACAAAAGTCACTGCCAGCCTACATCTCCTGCAGGCTGGCTGGCCAAACAGAAGACAAAGATCATGTGGTATGGGTCTGATTCTTCTCTCTATGTGTAACGCTACCTAGCAAACATTAAGAGAGAGGAAAAGTCACGAAGGTGGCTGCTTTTGTGGGCACTCCTCACATACACAAGCAGACAGGGCAAAACCAGCAAGAGAGCTACCTGAGGAATTCTTCATTCTAGCCCTTATGAAGATGAAGAAAGCCATAAAAAATTAAAAATTAAAGGCACAGTATCTCAGCAGTTCAAGAAGACACATTCTCATGTTTAACAAGTTACCCATGACGTTCACATTTATACTTCCGTAAGAGCAGTCCCAGGCTCAATGGGCCATACAGAAACTGCAGGTCACAGGTTATATGACTCTGAGAAATTATAACGAAACATAAAAAGCACTCATAAAACATCTTCATCTGAGACACTGCAAGCAACAACACTCTTTGGAAAGACATAATTTAAAGAAGTAAAAATATTACTGGCAAAATAACATTAAATACTTTGTATATAAAAAATCAGAAATTATCAAGATAAAGTGCAATCACTTGGAGATTATACAACAGGAAAAGTATTCACAAATGTGAAAAAGGTGAACGTTTTTAAAATCTGGGAAATACTAAAAAGGCAGCAACTTTAAAAGGATAAAATTAATGAAGTGATATTCTACACTGCAAATATCTCAAAAATACAGATGCTATTAGAATGAGAAATGGAAAGCAAGTTTTACCTTGAGCCAATCTTTCAAGTCGTTTTCCATGCTCTGGGGGTATAGCATACCTAAAATGGTAAACACAAATAAAAATTTTAAATTTATAATTTTTCAGTTAGTATCCCAAGGATATCTATTCCTAAATGTAAAAAAATTCAGCATCAAACTCCTCTTAGATGAACTGACTAGAGAGTAGAAAAGCAATCACCATTATACAGTTGACACCAAATGGAAGAAAAATTAACTTATGAATTGCCTATCTAAAGGTTCCAGTTCTGCTCTCAAATATATCTTAAAGATTAGGAAACAAAAATCAAAGGCCAGTAAACCACTAAGCCATGGGGACATCCTCTCTAAGCCCAGACTCTCTCCAAATTCTCACAGCACTCGAACACACAGGGCTGTTTGTGGGAACCCGGTTTGTGTTTTGAAGTTGGGTTAGTTTCGGCTTTTGTTTTCAAGAAAATCTGTGTTACTGTCATTCTAACTTTTAAAATATTTTTATTGACAAGATGTAACATAAATTATAAAACACATATTTCTCTCAAGCCTTTGTAAAAACACAGTAATTTTCAAATAGGTATTAAAAAAAAAAGTTACCAGACTTGGCCAAGGATGTAGCTGAGTGGTAAGAGTACTTTCCTAGAAGGAGTGAGACCCTGGGTTTGATCCCCAGCACAGAAAGGGGGAAATCTGGTGTAGAATATAATATATTATAACTCAATAATAAAGATCATTCAAAAGAAATCCATTTTTTCCAAAAACTTACTAGTCTTAAAAATGTAACTTCTATTTATTTATGATTATGTAAGTCTTTAAATCTTGATTATAATAGTTCACCCCTAAAGATAGTACTACTCATTTTTAATCTCTAGTGTTTTCAAAAGTATAATACTTGAAATCATTTACCATGCAGTTATTAAATTTTAAAATAATTCCATAATATCCTATGCAAATCTAATTTTTTTTTACATTGTGTGTGTCTGTGTCACCAGAGATTGAACCCAGGAACCTCTACCACTGAGCTACAGCTCCCCTAGCCTCTTTTATTTTTTAATTTTCACATAGGAACTGCTAAATTGCCTAACTGCGACTTGAACTTGCAGTTCTTCTGTTTCAATCTCCAGAGGGCTGACACTACAGGCATGTACCACGTTACCTGGCTGTAAATCTAAATTTTGAGGTCACTTTTAATGAGAAAATGTATAGGTATTAAAAAATAAAATAAATTTAAGGCCAGGTGTGGTGGCACATGCCTGTAATCCAGCACTCAGCAGACTGAGGCAAGAGGATTGCCTCGAGTTTAAGGGCAGCCTGGGCTACACAGTGTCAAGGTCAGCTTGGACTCTGTAGGAAAAGCCTGTCTCAAAATCATAAAAACATACAGACAGACATTAATTTAAATGACTGCTTAATGTTTTGAGTAAAAATTACATACTTTTTGAAGACCTAAATTTCTTCTGATTAATTATTAGCTCTATACATAGTAAGCATTATATTTTACTTATCTAAACATACTTAACACCACACTTGGTTTCATTTAAAGCCACTGATAATATATGCAAAACTTAGTTGGACCTGAGGCAATTCACTAAAAGCACGAGGCACTGCTTTGAAGGCACTGCTAATTAAATTATTCCAACTAAATTGGTGACATAAAATTTTAGTATAACTAAATGACAATAACACAATGTATGTACGTGTATGTATGTATATATATATATATATATATACACACACACACACACACACATAAGGCTGCTTTTTCAGTTTCTAATTCCTAGTTTACATCACAAATATATTCAGGAAAAAAAAGCTAAACATGATATATCAAGTCAAGATTATCATCTCTCTCACAATACAAGTAAACACATGTGCACACACGTATACATGCATATTTAAAGAGTATATGCCTGCCCATACAGAGCTGGATGGACATGGGCATATTTATACATCCAGATTCACTTGTTCAGAAAAACTGGCAAAGATATATTTCCTTCATCTGAAGTATAACCATCCATTCTCAGTACAAGTAAATTTGTTCAAGTGCCACAGAAAGGAGCAGGAAGAAGTCAGGGCTTGAGTGCTGGCCCTCGGCACATTCTGCCACTACCTTCTACACCCTGCTCAGGCTGTCCGTAAGAGCCTAGTCTTTAAAATCCTCTCCTACAAGCATGCCATTCACCAGGTACGACTGTCCTATCTTGGTCAGATGATTCATTTAATTAGTTCTACTTTACTTTAGATTTGAAATGATGTTGCAGGCTATTACCAAATTTCTATAAAATATGATTCATTTTAAGATCATAAATGCGTATAAGTAAAATTCTTATGGTTAACCAACCACTGCTCTAGTTCAAAAGCTTCAAAGGAAATCTTCCTTCTAATCACTGTCCCACACACAAGGAGACATGTAATATTTCCTATTCCCAAGTAAAGACAATTCTTACACTGCGAGTCACACTGGTACCATACAGTGAAGCAAGATAATGTGAAAACAACTTCACAGACAGGAAAACTCCTTGCCCTGCTGCAGTCATTATCTTGCTCAAAGTTAACCCACTTATCTCCATGTTTATCCCTGGGATAATTTTATATGATTCTCTCTTCAGTGTTAATAAGTCTATGTTTTGTAAAATAATGTTCTAAAAATAGCACATAGCTGCATAATGTTTCATAAAGAAATAACTGCAGAGTTTCTTACACGCTCCGATGGCCTGCTCTAGGGCCTGGCAGAAGATAGTCAAAACTGGTAAGTAATATGTCAGTATTTTTTTTGTTCATCATCAGGTTCAACATGAGAAAGGAACTAGGAAACACTAGTATAAATTTTTAGGAATTTATTTAAGAACCAAACTATAGAGTTTCTTATAGATAGGTACCTCAATGCCATGGTCAAAAAGCAATACACACACATATACCACCTCCACAACCACAAACCTTTAAATAGATACACTCCATTCCCCACAGGCTGGACTGTGAATTATTTAAAGTCTCACATAGGCTTCTATCTCACTCTTCACCTCCAACAGGCCCCTCTGCTTCAACTCTAACCTCCTGAACCCACCCAGATTTCAGCCCCTTCAAACTTTCATTGACTTCCATAAGTCTCAGAAATTGCACTTTTCCTTCTTCCTAGAACATTTCAACTGTATTTTTCATGTAACATTTATCACCTACTACTTAGCTGTTGCTCAATATATATAAATCATAGATATTGACTTCTGCGTGGAAGACAAGCCCTACCACCACCCTGAAATGCTTCCATAAATTATCCCTTTGAGCATAGTTTGCAGCATGAGTGTCTGGTCTACAGCCAGCCATTTAATTACATGCCACAGTTGCTCAATTATTTGGCTAAGTCTAAGTTCTTTGAGAATATGGATATTTTCTCTTGCTTTTTTTTATCCTTTGAAAACTATCAAATTGTATGTACAGGTTTGTTGAAATTAATAATTGTTCATTTAAACTTGAAGACAATGTTTTTATTTCAAATATAATGAATATGCTAACAATTGCTAACATTAAAAATTATTAATCACTTATAAACTATAAACACTAGATATTCATAGGGTAATGTTTTATTTAAAACCAAAGTCTCTTAAGAATTTTAAAAATATGTAGTGTGTTTATTTTGGAGATTAAGGATAACTGATTCCTCTAAGCACATCTTTTGGTACTTTATTCAAAAAAGACTCAAGTGATATAAGCCTGGTGGCTGTGATATAAAAACTATCTTGAACTGAATAAGATCAAGCTAATATTGCTAACTCTTAGTAAATAAAGCTGTATTTTTCAAAACATACTGGATCCATTTCTCTGATTCAGGTTTTCTCTATGAACTCACTCCCTTTATTAGTCTCCTTTCAAGATAAGTTCAGTTTATTTACTTTTCACCAGCACTACTCAAAGAACAACTCTCATGATTTTTTTTAATTGTCTTGGCATTGTCAACAATGTGCTAAAGGAATATGCATTCTCAGCTGATCAGACCTCTGTCACTGTGGTCTCAAGGATTGTAGCCCACGATGTAACTGGCATCTCCCAACCACCCAGCTTCTGCCCACCCTGTGACATCCAGAGACACCTCAGAGAGAGCCCTACCAAGTTCGAGTCATGTTCAGCCAAGTGCCTCCTGAAACAGGGTTATCCTTGCTTCTCCCTCTATTTCAAGCTTTGTAAAGCAGGCCTTTCCTTCCTTCTTTACATATCTGTTTGTTGCTGTTTTGTTCACATTCGTACCTTGTGACGAATCAAGCCCAAGTCCCCAAGGACACTTTTTTAGCAGGTAATAATTCTTTAGTATCCTCCCCTCTTTTATGGCATAAGTTTGCCTTCTAAACTTACCTAATAAAGGCTTGAAAAGCTCCATGAAACAGAACTGACCAATAAATATATGGGTCATACACACATACTCTCTTACCACCTGTGTTGCTAACAAGGAGACCAGAGTTTACAGACATCACCTCACATGAGCACATTGGCTGACAGACTTAAGTGAGCAAAGCTCAGGACATACTCTCTCCAGCCCCATATTCCATTCCTATGTCCCTACCAACTGCCACAAATGTGTCAAGTAAGACAGTGACAGGACAAAGGCAACCATCTGTCCTCCAAGGATATACCTGATATTATAATAATCAAGCAAAAGACGGCAACATTTTAAACAAACAGCAAATTGCAGTTACAAAAAATAAAATCATCAAATCATCAAATCATTACCTAATGGTTCTGGAATTATTTTGTTGGTTTTTTGAGGCAGTAAAGGTGGGCAGTAGTTCTTACAACAAAAGCATTTCATGAATCAAAAAGTATATTTCATAAAACTCAAAATTTCTGAAATATTTAACTTGTAATTTTAATCAACGTGTATTCCTAATTGATTCTGTTGTGAAAGAAGGCTGAACAACTAGATTTTATAGATGTGATTAAATTACATTTTCTCATTGCTTATGGGGTTAACAAGCTTTAATGCCTATGTGCTTACTAAAGTTTAAGCATTAATATTTTAAATTATGAAGTCTCATAATTAACTGTAGATAACAGATCATTTCATGCACAATTTTCACTTGTTAAAAATAGATAAAAGTGAAAATCAAAAGCATGGCTCTAAGGGATGTGACAGCAGGCTGCCAAGGCCCCTATTTGTAAAGCCTTCATAGCCTTCAGCAAAAAGAAGCACCTCAGGTTCAGCCTGAGCTCATGTTCATGCCCCAAAGACCTCAAAGAGGGATGACAGGATGGGACCTGTGTGAATGAATGGCCCAGGCTTGGGTGCAAAAGCCTGGCCCCCTTGCATTAAGTCTGGGCAGTTCTAAGACCGCACCAGCCCCAGAGCTACCTATGGGATCTGCCCAGAGCTCTCCTAGAATTCACCTTCTCCTCTTACCTCCTGTACCTCCTTCATTTCTCACAGGCATCCTTCTGGGCCAGTATCATTGGAGCATACAAAGCTCAGCAGTGGTATGCCTTAAGTGGCAATCCTGAAAATTACAAGGTAGGTATCTAGAAGTATGGCCTAGGACAAGGTTCTAGAAATGAGACCCTACAAGAACACCACATAAGGAGCCCTCAAGAAGCAACTCAGCTGCAATTCAGGCTCACCATTCTGTCACCTATGTCACCTCCTGACAACTCCTAGATTAAAAAGAGAAACTCTACAACCACAAGTGCAGGTGAGTGAGTAAGGGAACCACAGGGAGGGAAGATCCTCCCATGAAGGGAGTCTTTTGAATCACAAAGCATCAGAAAGATAGAAAGCTCTTTTTAATCTTGGATTCCAAATAAATTTCAGTAGCACATACATGTAAATTAATATCCTAATCAATTCAGTGCTTCTGTCTAAAATCACTACTACAAAAAGCAGTAAAACAGTAAGAGGACAAAAGTTGATTTTCAAGAAATAAAATTCCATATTACTTAATCTGTTGAATATTCTAAGTGTGCCCTACATACTGTTTTTTCTTCTTCTTCTTTTCTCCATGAAAGAAAAACGGTATCATGAATTATTAGTTGATATCAACTATGAACAACTTAAAGGAAAGCATTACTTCTTAATATTGACTTCTCCAAAATACTCAACAGAAAACTTACTTTGTAGTGAGAGATTTTTCAAGGACTAGATGATTCAGGCAACTGATTTTCAAACTGCATTCCATGCTCCTCCCCTGCCCATCTCCTGGATTCTCAAGGTTTACTGAAGGTGATAGTTGGTTCTGTCTTTGTTTAAATAGAGTTTCTGTGAAAATTTTCAAATCTCTGTACTAGGTCAGTGTTTTTGAAAGCATAAACTCATCACAGAAAATACTCTTTCTGGTTATATATGAGTGTTCTGTATAATACATACACTCAGGTAAATATTTTGCAAAAAATGAGGATTATGCCACTGCTATAAAATTGGGTCTAAATTATAAATCTCATCAAGACTATTCTGTCTTGTATGCTTTGATATCACTAATATTTAGTCCAGTTCCTAGCATGGCTGTGTGCTCAGTAATTATTTAATAAATAGTTACTGTAGAAAGAATCTGTGGAAAGAAAAGGAAAAGGGAGGGCAGGGTGGAATAAAAATGATCAAGATGTGAGATGTATATGTATCAAACTCCAAAAGTTAAATGTAATCACTGTGTATCACAGACATACAATAATAAAAATGTTTTAAATAAAATTTGGAAGTAAGGGGCTGGGGATTTAGCCCATTGGCATAAGCACCTGCCTGGCAAGCACGAGGTCATGAGTTCAATCCCCACTACCAAAAGGAAAAAAAAAAGGAAATAAATGAAAAAAACATACCCATATAAAGCTATCTGCTTATATCAAAAAACTCCCAAAGCCAATTTTCCCTAACAAAAAAACTTTTGCTTTATATAGAAATCTGAGGACAGCATCTTTTCCATTATTAAAATTACAATATGCCATCCATAAATAAGATAAAGAGGCTTAAAGGATTCTACTACAATTGGTCTACAGTTTTACCACAATTAACTCCAAAAAGGCACTGAAGCATTTTCAAGCAGATTGCCTGTGACTGAAGTTTAATCTTCAAGGGAAAACTACCGATACAGCTTCTTCACAGTGGGAAAACTCTTGACGAACTGAGAGGCTTTCAAAGGTGAACATTTTTCAAAGCAACTGGACTTCCCAAAGATAATGTAAGTAACATGCAAAATGGAAAAAGGACACATAGACTTACATATTAAATAGAAATGGTAAATGGTCACATCCTTCCAACTCGTAACATCTAAATAAATGTTTATCTTCCTCATTAGCCAAAGAAAGACATTAACTTACAGGAACTGAAAAAAGCGAAGACAACTCATCTAATTCAAATCTTTTTTTGATGCATGTCTTCTTCTAAAATGTTTACAGATTTAATTACCCTCCATGTAAGGAACACAAGGAGACATTTTTGTTTCTAGCTGGAAAATATTATTAGAGATCATGCAGGGGCTGGGGATTTAGCTCAGTGGCATAAGTGCCTGCCTTGCAATCGTGTGGTCATGAGTTCAATCCCCAGTACCGATTAAAAAAAAGAAGTAGTAAGAGATCATGCAGTAGAAACATGCTAGTGAGCATGACCCATATGGTTCTTCCCTTCTAGGAGCTCGTATTTTACAAGATGTATATTAAATATAATTGAGCCAATTTGGCACTAGGTAACTTGTTCATTCTTTTAAAAATTGAGATGTGAATTGTATTAAGCCATAATGAAATATTTAGTTATAACGTAAACAGTTTCTCTCCACCTCAAAAGGAAGAAAGAGAGAGAGAGGAGAAAGCAGGAAGCGAGTAGGTGGGATAGCTGAGAAGGTGCTGACAGCCTGGAGTGAGCCATGCTACTAGTTTATCCCAGCTACACAGACTGGCAAATAGCCTTTTTGCTTAAGCTGGCTTTCGGTTAGTTAAAACAAAGAATCTTTACTTTCATAAAATTTCCAAGGTTCATGTTTAAAATGTTTCATGTACACATATGCTAGCTATCTAATTACAGCACCCACATGTATGGAAAATGAATGTATGAAATGTTAACATGTACTGAGCACTTGATACATGATGAGCTTATTTCACTTAGTGCTTTGTGTTATTTAATCCACAAAAATACTTTACCAGGTAGGTACCAGAACCATGTGTTTTAGGAGTAGAAACTGAGGTATGGTAGTCATTTAATGATTACCCAATGCTACATATGTAATTAAGAGTAACACCAGGAATTAAAAGTTAGTGCTCAAGCACAAAAATTTATGCTCTTTCATTCTCTGTACCCAAAAAAAAAAAAAAAAAAAAACACTGCATTCAACCCTAACATATGATCTAATGAAAAAGTACTAAACTGAGTATATATATATATAGCAGCGGCGGCTATTCTATGATTCACATGTTTTTCTCCTCTTAAGATAAAAGATACTAATGTATGAGATTATTTTCAAAACTAAAACCTCAGTATTCAGGTTTAATTGCATTGTCGGCACTCTACAACAAGTGTATTTGGGGTTACAGTTTGAGCATTCATTTCTAAAAGGTTTGCCATCACTGGTACATATCCTAAATAAACACACATTTCTTATTGCTATATGGTATTCTAGCACAATCTCACAGGTTTTAAACAAAATTTAACCAAATCCAAAATGCTGCAGCATATGCTTAATTTTTCTACAACCATCCAGGAAAACTTCCTTTACGATTTCAGACTTTTTCATAGCTAAAGGCATGTCCTTTTACATATCACTCCACTCATTCCTTACAGAGTAAATCTCAGGGTTTCCTCTTTACTCGTTGTGTTTGTGCCGAGTCTGGGAAAGAAAGATTCGATGTACCATCTGAATTGTATCCCAATTAACACTGGCAAATGGCACTTGGGAGAATTATAGAAACTCCCACTCTATTACATAAGACAAGGATAGCAAGTTCTGGCTTTAAGAAATTCTGTGACCAAAAATATTTTTTCATCAAGATATTAAAACAAAAGCGACTATGAATATTTGTACAGTACCTAACCATTCACTTTTACACACAATATAACCCCAGACCCTCCTAGAAATCCCTACAGTTGACAGAGAATAAATCATGCCTCCAACTTGGCAGTTAAAGAAACTCATGATGAAAGGAGTACAGTGATTTGCCCTAAGTCATTCAGCTAGAAAGTGATGGATTGGGATTCTAAAACAAGTCTTCCAGCTCCAAAGTCAATATTCATTCCAAGAAAATAAATACTTTACCGCTGGCTGCCAAAGTAGTTTTCTATCTGCTTACTCTAAGGATTTTTTCCCCCTTAAACCTTTATGCCAGAAATGTTTAAATAAACCATCAGCCTCTCTTAAGTTCCTTTAATACAAACCTGTGTTCATGAACTCTTGCTTGGCAAATCTGCCACATGAAATGGCTATAAATGTGTGTCTTGGGGCTTGTACTTGGAGCTGTACATACTCAGATATCTCAGGAAACTTGGTATTCTTAATAGTTACATTTTAGACAAGAATCTTTATAAAATGCTCTATGTCTCTTTGCCTGCCCTTAGACTGATGGAAGACAACTGAACACTCTGATTCTGTTTAAGAATTATTTACAGGCAATCAATCCTATAACCAAGCCTCAAGTGTTATGTACTGATGATTCCAAGAGGAAAACCCATGGACCTCGACTTCAAGGTCCCCATATACAGACTACAGGCTGGTGGGGGTGAGGGAAGTGAGCAGAGGTGGTAGTTACAAGCATTGGTAAGATGAAGAAACAGATGTCTAAGGTAGGGGCAGAACAAGATCCAGACAGTTCTCAAGCAAAATCTAGGGGAACACAGGCAGACTAGAGCAGCACAGACATGGAGATAAGAAAGGAATCACCAGCAGTCTTGGCAGAAATCATACTCAGACCTTGGCCCCTGAGTGTAGACCAAAGGAACAGGAAGGAGTGGATGTGAAATGCCAGCATCCAAGGCTAGGGAGAAAGACAGGTACACACAGATGGGACAGATATGTCAAGCACAAAGGAAGACACGTACTATAGAAAAGTAAAAGCAACTGTCCCAGAGTGCAGTACAGATGTATCTCAATACAACAAGGACAATCAGAAAAAAAAACTAATACACACATTTACACTCACTCATCCAGAACCTTATGTCACCTTATGTCATCCTCTCTCTGACTCTGACATAAATCACAAGATCTGAGCGCAAAAGATCATTCTGATTAACCTTGGGCTTTGGGACTGAGGAAACGAGTCCATAGCAGTATTGTATCCAAAGCTGGAAACGTTATAGAAGAATAAACACCAGAGCCCTGCTCACAGGCTCTCAAGACTGGACTCTGCCCCATCCAATGCCTGTCTTCCAATATTCATTCACATGACTATGGATTCCTTCCACCATGTTTCAAATCTCAAATATATTACAATGACTGCTAAAATGAATTTTAATGATAATAAAGCGTATCTCCAAATTACTTATACTTTAGTAATACATCTTTCATAAATCGACCAGGAAATATCCTAACAGCCATTTATATCATCCTTTACCTACAACAGTTATCCTAGAAAATGGAATGTAGATTAGTTGTCATAACTCACTGTTGTGTTTTATTATTTTATCATTATAAATAATGGTCAAGGTTAAAGATAATAGTGATAATATAAATCTACTCTAATGCATATAATGACGTCTACATGCTTAATAATAATTAACTACTAAAAATACATGCTGAAAGAAAAAAAACTTTGAAAATGCACATAATTATTTTCACTCATGAAGTGATACTTTCTCAAAGACACAAGACTCTAGAATCAATCTTATCTCTGACCAGAATAATCTTTCCTAAATGAACTTCAAGAAATAACATCAGTCTGTTCCTGAGAGAAGAAAACCAATCATCTTTCTTTATAAGAAAGCAGACTTCATCAAAACTCCAAATATAGTACTAAAAACTAAAATTAAGGCCATTAATTAACTTCTAACAAATCTCTAGAAGTTTCGCTGCTAACTTTTCAGATTCCTTAAGCAAAGTACAGAATATTGCTAGATTTCACAACACTGAGTTCATCCATTTCATTTAATTGTATCCACATTCAAGTGAGTCTCAGAAAAATCACTAATTACGCAGCTTAGAAGCTGCCCTACACCCCATCTGTTTCTTAAAACATTTCTCCTAGTCTCTCATGTCAAAGTTCTAAAGGATACATTCCAACAGACTTTACAGTGGTGTTGAAGAAATAGAACAAACCACCAGCAGGACCTCAAGCAGGTGTTCCCAAGCAGCCCTGTGTAATGAACAGTCCCAACAAAATGTCCTGTCAGGAAAGTCTCGGGATCCTAAACCACCGATTAAAATGTTGAAGTTTGGTTCCATTTAAAAAAAAAAAAAAAAAAAGAATGCCAGGACTTTTTAAATGAAACATGTGAGTAAAACATTTTTAAAATAAGTTTAACAGCTCCCCACTAACTTTTTTCAGATCACAAAACCCCACAGAAAATCAGGAACTATCTAGATCTCTATCATATGTCTTTCCAATTAAATGTTTGTTTGTTTTGTCATTAGTAACTCTGCAATATTTAGTTTCTTTAAAGAAAGCTTACAACTTTGTACTTCACCAAAAGCTAAAACCTTAAGGGGAAGTAATAGCAAGAAGAGAATTAATATTGAGCATTGTATTTCAACACATGATCAGCAGAAGAGTTTTTGTTTTTGTTTTTTGTCTTTTTGAGACAAGGTTCAGGCTGGCATTAAACTCACTTTGTAGCACAGAGGATCTTGAAAGAGGCTCTTATGCTCAAACAGTGGGTAGGAGAGTTAACAGGCTGGCTGGCACATGCACCTGAGGAGCATTCTACATATCACATTCACAATCAACAGAAGCCTTGTATTTCCAAGGCTGTCAAGTAGATGACTTTCTTGAGCTGGTACTTAAGGTCTCTTAAAACTAAAACAGTGAAGCCAGGTGTTGTGACACATGCCTGTAATCCCAACACTCAGAAGGCTGGGGCAGGAGGATCACTATGAGTTCAAGACCAGCCTGGGCTAAAAAGAAAAAATTGACCACAAAGCATATAATCATGAGTGCACCCAATAATTACAAATGGGTAACAAATGTAGAACATAAATGCAACTTATGAAAAGACACACCTTAAAAATCATTGCTCAGAAAGATGAGGACAGAGGCTCACAAAAATAGGAAATAGCAACTTTAAAATTCTATCAACATTAACATTCATAATAGTCATCTCCCACTTCAATCATCTAAAGAGTGCTAACAGGCCTCATAATTCATCCCTTCTCTCCCTCTAGAGACCCCACTCCATTACATGGAACTTGTCATTTATTTAAAGGAGGCTGGACCAAAAGATGAGCAAGATTGTTTGAATCCAGGAAATCAACTTTCATGCCTGTACTACCTCACACTAACCCCCAACAAACGTAAGACTAAAAGTATCTATCAATCCATACTCCACAAAATGGTTTGCAGGCAACTTTACACACACACACACACACACACACACACACAATACTGGGCTTATAGTATCTCAGTAAAATCCTGGTAAGTGTCACAATCAAAAATTTACTTAGAACTCACACAAACCTGAATACATCAAATGAAAGAATTCTCACCAATATGTGCACAATACTTATAGTTTAAAACTCCAAAGCAAATTACTATTTGAAAAGTGACTTGCCAAGACTTCGGTTCTCCAAAATGGAGATAATTAATGCTGTAGAGGTCCATATCCTCAGTGTGCCACGCAAATGTGGTCTTCCACATGCCAAAATAGAGATAAGGGGTATTTACACCCTCAATAGAAATACCGCACTCTTCTTCAACCACATCCAAGACTGTATTTAGGCGAGCTATGTTCCATTCATCCACACCCTGGAACCAGGAAAGGGAGAGAAACAGAAACCAAATGTTAATAAATATAGCATGTACTGATCACCATCTGCCAATTATACCAATATATATTATAATACATTGAAAAAAATGAAACATAAAGCAATCACTCAGAGCCATGTAAGCATCCCTTATTAGTAATACAAAAGTTACTACCACTAAAATACAGTTTTATATAACTACTGGTATAAAATTGTACTAAATAACTTCCTGATTCCAAATGGAAATATGTAAAAGGCCCCACTTCACACTTGCTGCTAGCAAAAAATCACTAATTCAAAGCAGATGATTTGGCAAGTGATTTCCATTTTGGCACTTCTTTTTGTTTGGGGCTTAGGGTTTATCTGTCCACTGATTTTGCGTTTCATAGCAAAAGTTATTTTCTGACATTCATCTCTCCTCTTACATACACTTATAGTGTATAATACCATCTTCCCTAAAAATTCTACTCTAATTATGGGAGAAAACTCTTAGCACTATTCTAAACTATAGATCATTGTGCTCATAGTGATCCTTCAACTGAATAAACATTAACCTCATATAGTATTTTGAGGGGAAAATGTAAACACATAATTTCTGCTAAAAATATATATCCAAACTCTGGTAAAATTGCTGAAATAATGTAATTTTGTATAATACAACATTGCTGGTGACAGGAAAGAGACAGACAAGATTAGAATCCTTGTTCTAAGTTAAAGTGATTTAAAAAAATGACTCGTGTTTTATCAGAGTGTACCAATCTAATACACATATACTCTTCTCATAATCAAAATCTAAACAGTTGAAGCTGGGCCTGGTGGTGCATGCCTGTAATGCCAGCACTTGGGAGTCTGAGTCTGAGGCAGGAGGACTACCATGAGTTTGAGGCCAGCCTGAATTATGTAGTAAGGTCAAGACCAGCCAGAACTACATGTCAAGTTCCTGTTTCAAAAAAAAAAAAATTTAAATTTCCAAGACTGAGCAAATTCCTATGGAGAGAAACTGTGATACCCTAAAACCTATGTCAATTTCTTCATGGTGCTATTACAGAGCTGTATTAAATTGTTATGTGTTCTTAAAAGCTCTCTCCAATAACTATGCCAGTGGCCTCACATATGATCACTTCTGTCATTTCCCTTATACAGTGAAGGATTTTCATATTGGTCTGTTTTCACTTTGGCATGTAAGTGATTCTCTAATAAGTATACCATTATTACTTCTTCAAACTTTGAGTTAGGAAAATTACTGATAGAGCAGTAAATGAAGCAGAGGATATAATTTAATCCCTAAACTCCCCCTAAAGTAGCCATTCTATCTACAATTTTAGCTCTTACTGGGAAGTTTGTAATTTGGAAATTGGTCACAGTAAGCAGATTGAATATCCTTTAAGATACAAGGTTCCAATTTAGGAAACCTCACAAATGAATTTTGTTAAATATTTTACGGCACTCTATTATAGTGATGAAGTTTCTTAACTCTGTCCAATCAAACTTTAGTTCAATCATTCTAATAATAGACTCTTATTTGAAGCTTATTACCAAAATAATGAATCTGGAGTAATAAATGAGCACCTTAATATAGAAACCATTTTTAAACTGAGCAAGCTTGAAAATTTGCATACTACTCTACTGAAATTCCTATATATGAAAACATCTAAACAAAACTAGAAACATCTAGAAAACAAAACTTGGAGCACTGTGCTGCGAGTCAAGCCCTTCTCCATAAATCCATGAAGGTTTTAGCATCCTCCCAGAGTTTCTCAGAGTACTAAATAAGCTAATTTGGAAAATGACACTTACAAGTGTTTCAAACTAAGGTAATATATATTTCACTAGAAAATCTTCCACAAAACAAATGTCAAACATTTGAAAAGTGATACTAAAATACTTTGAAGTTTAGGCCTGAATTTTCTCCCCACCAAAGGGCAAATAACATTTCTACAGCAGTTTTTGCCAGAATGCTGAACATTATTGCTAAAAAAAAAAAAAGTCATATAATTTCAATTAATGAATTATGCATGTATGAAGAACAATTAGTATTAACACAGCAAGATACACTTTACTGTTTCAGAGTTAGATGGGGTGGTGCACACCTGTAATTCCACCACTCAAGACACAGAGGCAGAAGGATTTCAGTGAGTTCGAGGCCAGCCTGGGCTACACAGTGAGGCAAGGCCAGCCTGAACTACATAGACCCTGTCTCAAAACAAACACTTATTGATTCAAACTTACTCTTCTGGTTTTTTGTTCTCTCATATTAATTAATTTGGCTAACTACTCCCAAGGTAGTTCCACAGAAGCTTTCCATAGCAGTGCCTAGTCACTATCACACATGCAGAAGAAGAATATGCCTAGCTTATAGTTTGCATAGTGTATACCATACAACATCTTTTTAGCCTACAATATATATATATACACTACACATATTTAAAGCAATCCTATAAAACAAGTCATTTTATACCCAAATGAACAAATGAAGAAATTAATTCTCTAGACAAGGAGTATATGATAATGATTAACCTGTAACTATCTGACTCTTAAATCTTCATTCTTAAACTCTACATTGGTAGTCTTGATCCTTTCCCTTTAAAATATTACTTACCATCTTCTTCTTCTTTTAGGACCAGTTGTCCAAAATAATATTTTACAATGGACTTGTGTTTATATGATACATTTATACCTTATTAAATAGTACTGTACAGGAGAACGTGTTAGAGAAAATGTTACGGTAAGTAGTTCCCTAAATGCTTTAGCCTAAATGTAACTCAGTAATAGGATAAAAGTACTTCTGGACCATATCTGAGGTGACACTTCAGAATCCAAGAAGTCTGAAGAGGTGGCCAAAGTATGTTCACTTTTATTGCCATAAGACATGTATGTAATTTGATTGTGTCACCTAAAAATACCGATAGTGTAAATTAAGTGCAATTAAAACAATAAAAATGCATTTCTAAATATAGACTAAGATTAAAATTAGGAAGAAAAGGGAAAAGATATGATCAAACTTCATAAAACTATCAAATATATTAATAAACAGAGCCTAAACTTTAAAACAGATACAGAAATGATGGCACATCCATCTAACTACACAAAAGGTTAAGACAAAAGCTTGACAATTAGTAAACTTGTGAAAATCACGTTTAGCAGACCTACTCTTTCTGTCCTCACTCAACAAATAGTAAAATGGAATGAAGAATCTGAATCTCAAAAAATGGCCTAGTACTGGAAAACACTACACTGGGGTTCAAAGTTCTCCAATCCAATGCCAATCCTACTACTCAGCAGTTACAGAATCTGATGTTCTAGTGGTTCTTCGTGACAGTGGGGCTACCAGACGGATGCCCAACTAGGACAAGACAGACTGTGGCCACCTTGTAAGGACGATAGTAAAGATCCCACCTCTCATAGGAACTACTTTCAAAACAATACTCCTCCCTAGCAGAACTGCTGTCCTAAGGCCTCCGGAGTAGTAAATAATCCACACTTGCCTTCCACACAGAATAGTGGTTAACATAGGATTTCCAATTTATGTTTAAAAACTTGTGAAAAATTGTCTCCCACTAAAATTTTATTTTAGAAAGCTGGGGGGGGGGGATAAAAAGAGTAAGATATTCATATACATGTACTATCTCCCCACAATGAATGCAATCATTATGTACTGCAAACATACACTAATAAAAATTTGAAAAAATAAAAAGCTGGGGAGAATTTTCAGCTTCCTTTGAGTATTTCCTGCTGTTCAGAGCCCACCACCAGCCCTCAGTGATGGTTACCAACATCATGTTCCAAAGAGCACGGCAGAAGGGAAGAGCTGAGTGATAAATCAGGAGCTATAAACTCCAGTGGCAAAAAAGGCAGGTAATCACAATAAAGGAAGCAGACAGGTATAAGTCAAAAAGAAGTAGGTCTGCAAACAATCTACTATCCTGTCTAAAGGGGACAGTCACTCTCAGTCTCCGCCGACTGCTGTTACTAGGGATGCTTCCATATCTTCCAATATTTTAAGTGAAGCGCAAAATTCAAATGTTCGGTGACAGTAACTAATTCTTAAAACTATGTGAATCTAGCAAAATATATCGGTGGCCACATTTGCCAAAAGGTAGCAGGCATTAAAGAGTTCACATTTATTACAACAATTTAAAAAGGGATAAAGGAAGAGGGAGTTTGGAGACAGGCTATAAATGCAAAGACAGCGACGGTGAGCTTGGGGCTAAGAAAACTACTTTAAAACTAATCAGGTGTTTGCCCAACACTTAATAGCTGTGTCAGATGCTCCATAAATGTGTCTAGGAACTGGCCTGATATTGTAGAGGAGGCATAATCCTCACAGGAATTCATGCTATGTGCATGCCTTATTCTCCATGCACCACTGTTCTGACATTCAATATGCAAACAGCCAAATGAGCCAAATAAAGTAAAATGGAAAAATGCTAAGCCTGAACAATTGTGAAAACTGGATAACCAACTCCAGAATAAGCAGGATTCAGCTCCACCCGGAACCAAACTCTGTGCTCGGAGCTCTGCGTGGCAGCAGAGTGATGAGGAGGCTGTGCTGCAGGATGGCCACTTTCCAGGGACACCAGCAAATCCACTGCGGCAAAGCTGTGAGCAGCACCAAGCTCAGGCACGCTGCTCAGGCACAGAGGGACGACTGCAAACACACGCCATGAACAGGAGACACTGCGACAACATCAACACTGAGGACATAAAAGGTGCCCTGGATGACCAGTGAAACATTTCCAACAGAACACCCAAAACAATCAAGATTTTCTTCATTATACTGATATACTTCAAAGCCTGCTCTCTCATTTTTTTTACACAAAAGGTTTTCTGGCTTATACAAACACAGGAACCATGTACAGTAATGTGTTCATAGGAGCTACATTAATTTAAAAAGAAAAAATGAGATTAGAAAAAGATCATTAGCAGAAAAAAAATTTTTAAGTATATTCACAAAATGGAATATCACACAGCAATGAAAATGAATAAACAGCGGTGCACACACAATAATACACATCACCCAGGAAACATGCTACATATTGTGTGAAAAAAAATATCAAAGTCACAGGAGACTACACAAAGTGACATCGTTTTTAACAAAGTCAGAAATAAGCCAATACATATGTGTATGAGAAAGTTATTTTTTGTAAAGCAAGAAACAAAACACATATGCAGGTCACCACAGTGGTAGCAAGAAAGGACGACAGATAGATCAGTCAGGAAGCAGTATTGTTCAACTCCTGGTGTGGACTGCACAGTGGGCTTGAAGGGCTCAATGCGCTGCTGTGCTTTAAACCTAAACATATTGTACATACAAAAGCAGAGATGACATTTCAAAAAGATGATACAGAAAACAACCACAACAAGGAGACTCTCCTGGGTCACAAGCCATGACAGCATTTCTGCCTAGTACTTCTCATGGCAGGTCTGGACTGATGAAGTGGTGGTATATTTCTTGAAAACAGTAAGAGCACTTTCTTAGGCAGTAACTTCTACACCACTATCTTTTGTGGTGCCTAAAGGCTTTGACTAAATTGCAGGGCTGCAGACTGGCTTTCTACTTACAGTGACAACTGCACAAGACAATTTTTTATAATTCACCACTCTGAGTATTATACAGCCTCAGGATTGTCCTGTTTTGCTTTAATACTGGCACCAGCAGTGGCCAACATTTATTCACTACATACAATGGAGCAGGTCTTCTACAATCTCTTTTATTTATGTCATCTAATGTTATCCTAAAAGAAAGACACTAGTGGAGTCCCAGTAGGCTGGCGCTGGCCCAGGGAGAGTTTAAGACAATCGCTCCAAGCAGTTGAGTTCCCACTGAGCTCCCTGAAACACTGGACTAGGCTCGGGAGGTCCTGCAGGCCAGACTGGGTCAAGCTCAGTGACCTTCATTTGGTCCCAGGAGCTTAAGGCGTAGGAGGTGATTCCAACGGGCCCGGGGGAACCTTCAAAACATGGCTCAAACCACGGAAATATACAAAAATGAAAAAATGAAAGACCAAAAGGCAATCTCAAATCTCCAGCCCATCCCAAGAAAGCCTGGAAGCCATGTACATAGAAGAAAATAGAAGCCATACACCTGAAATGACTGAAATGATATCAACTGAAATAAAGAAGCAACTAGAGGAAGCTATGGAGAAATTCAAATTAGAAATAATTGCCCAGGTAAAAGAAGAAATGATAAAAGTTGTAAAACAAATGGTGAACACATCTAAAGAAGACCCAGTTAAAAAATTAGAGAAACAAAGCAAACAGATAGAATCCCTGAATGAACACTATAAGAAACAAACAGAATGCATGAAGCAGATTCAAAGAGGTATACAGGAAATCAAAAATTCTATTGCAAGTTGCCAAAACCACCTCAATGAAAGTGAAGATAGAATTTCAGACCTTGAAGATAAGATTGCAGCTAGTGAACAGGAAAGGAAAGATCTTTTAAAAATAACAAAGGATCAGGAAATAACAATTCAACAGCTGCAAGATGATGCAAAGAAAAACAAAGTAAGATTAATAGGGATAAATGAAAAAGAAGGGGATAGCCCAATGATATCAAGAGGCTATTTACAGAATTAATAGCTGAAAATTTCCCCTAGCTACACAGAGGAAAAAACCACTAAGCAAGACAGACAATTAAACAGAATGGAAAGGTAAAGATACAACAGCAGAAAGATAACATGTGAACAATAAAAGTATGTTCAAGAGATTTTGCTAGTGAAGTAAGCAAAGTATTAAATAAGGGTCATCCTAAAGTATGTGAGAAGTTAAAAGCTCTTATTGTTGAACAGACGGGCGAATGAATGATCCACAGCTTAGTCTAATATCAGCAATGACTAAGAACCTTAAGGAGCAAGGAGTTACTTTCCCAGATATTGGTTCTCAGGCTGCAGAACAAGCAAAAGCAAGCCCAGCTCTAGTAGCCAAGGACCCTAGTACTGTGGCTAACAAAAAAGAAGAAGATTTAGCAAAAGCCATTGAGTTGTTTCTCAAGGAGCAAAGACAGCAGCCTACTGTCCTTTCCACTCTGTATACGAGCACATCCAACCTTTTAACCAACCACCAACATGACAGCCGAAAGGTTCGAGCCATATCTGACTTGAAGCTGCAGAAGATAATGAGCTTACTTTTAAAGCTGGAGAAATTATCACAGTTCTTGATGACAGTGATCCAAACTGGTGGAAAGGTGAAACCCATCAAGGCATCGGGCTCTTTCCCTCCAATTGTGTGACTGCGGATCACACTGCTGAACCAGAAATGATTAAAACAGAGAAGACGGTACAATTTAGTGACGATGTTCAGGTAGAGACAATAGAGCCAGAGCCGGAACCAGCTTTTATTGATGAAGATAAAATGGATCAGTTGTTACAGATGTTGCAAAGTACAGATCCCAGTGATAATCAACCAGATTTACCAGAGCTACTTCATCCTGAAGCAATGTGTCACCAGGTGGGATCTCTCATTGATGAAAAGCTGGAAGACACTGATAGAAAATATTCAGAACTCTCAGAACTTAATGTAAAAGTAATGGAGGTACTTTTATTGTATCCAAAGTTAATGAATGAAGATCCAATGTATTCCATGTATGCAAAATTACAGTCAGCAGTATTACACGCAGTTGCCTGGTGTGTCTGGTGCTCAGGTCTATACAGGGCCTCCTCAGAGTGGTGCTTACATGGTTGCAGGAAGTGCACAGTTGAGCCATCTGCAGAGCTACAGCCTTCCCTTCCCGGGAGCAACTGTCTTCTCTCAGTCAAGACGCGGTTCCTCCTCCATCTGGCAGCCCAGCCCTTCCTAGTCGGCAGACCCCAGCTTCCCACCCCAATACAATGGTTAGTTCTGTTCAACAAACTAAGTATCCCAACCAGGCTGCAATATATAGTTCTCCTCCTGCTGCTACTGTTGCTGCAAGTGCTGATGTCACAATCTACCAGACCACAGGAGCCAGTATGTCCCAGGTGCCAAACTATACATTAACGTCATCCACCCTGCCTCAGCCAGGAGCCAGCCCACAGCCAGCTCAGCCACAGCAACCCTATTCTCAGAAGGCTCTGCTAGAGGACCTGATTTTTTCTTCTTTGTGGCAAACACCTGTTAAATGCCGCTGACAGTGTTACAAGATCCATTAATATCTTAAGATTGGTTTATCCTCGGCTTGTAGGAATCTGTCTTGGTCAGCAAATTCAAATATCCAAGAAGGGAGAACTCTCCGATTTGCACAGACGTTTTAGAGGTTCACCCCTCCTTCTCCCCCAGAGGAATGAAACTACTTAAAACATTTAATTCCTTTCATAATATGAAGAACTGATACAAGATTATTTGTCTCATAAAATTACCTGGTATGCAAAAAAGTCAAATTTACAAAACCTGGCATATGTTATGTATATATATTGATATATAACTTCATTAGTGGCCATTTGAATCACAGTGGTGATCATGTGAATATATTTAACACTGTGTTAAATTAATTTACTTTGCTATTTTATTTCAATCACAACTACTTTGTTTCCTAATGTTTTATGTAAATTTCTATCAACTGCAAGAGAACAAAGTTGTAGCATATTCACGTGAAAGCATTGTTGTCCAACCTTTCTTTTACTAATTTGCTAATTGTAAGCTAAACTTGAGTATATTATGTCTTTCTGAGGCCTCTGAGTACTACTGGCTGTCATCACACCAGCGTACAGTAGCTAAGTTTTTGGTGCAGTTATAAAAATGATAATGTTCCCTTTTAAGCTTACATTTTGGCATGATATTTCAGATATTGTGGGACCATGAGACAAAATTAAGTAGGATCATGTTCTTTATATCTTCTTTTTAAAGAAATAATGTCTATTTCCTTTTTACTAGTTAAATAGTAATTAGGTTTCTGAGCTGTATACTGTTTTAATTGGTGGCAGTGACACCAAAGATAGAGGCAATGAACAGAAATTTTTAAACTGGAAAGAAAACATGAGTTACACTACATTTTCAGTCTCTTGTAATTATTTGGGATAGGAACAAAATTTGATTTATCTTTCTTACCCTACTACTACTAGTCTTTTAAATATGTCTTTAACACACTGTATTCTTTGATTCTTCATTAAAGTAGATATAAGTAGATCTTTCAAAATAATTCATATTCCTTCTTTTCCTTATCAGTTTATGTATTTATTATTAACTTCCAAACTGGAATTTTGGGCTGCTTTCTCTCATTTAAAGTTCCAATGGAATTACTTTGGCTCATACTGGCGAGTATTTTTGAATGAATGTTTCTCTTTTAATTCATACAAAAAATGTTTTTCACTGACATTTTTATCATAAATATTTATAAATTTCCTGGTTGTGCTCTACTATTAATTTTAACACCATTGTTTTAAAAAACTGAAAAATTGAGTTGAGTACCATGTTCAATGAGTTGATTGAATAGGTATCATACTATAAGTGCAAGTTTGATTTGTGTTTTCTAAGATTATTGTAATTAGGTAGATTATTTGACAAATGACTCCATCTTTGGCAGTCAATCTTAATAGTGACTGATTTCACAGGCTCATATTTAAAGCACCATCTTTAAGTGTTTTATGCTCATGTTGTATTTTCCTGAGTTTAAAGTATGTTGTCCTCAAACACTAATTTTAAAATTTTCATTCAAATCCCATTTTTTAATTACTTTTATAAGTTACTTTGGATACATATTAGTTGAAGAGATTATAATCTTTGTTCCAATTTTAATATTATGGTTTAACTGATAAACTTTTCCCAAGTCATATTATATTTTCCTGTCTTATTTTTTGTTCACAACTGTATCCTTTTCCCAATTTAATTTTTATATCCTTCATGTTATAAAAATCAATTAAAAATTTTTAGTATGCTTTTTACCCCCTGAAAGTCAAAGAGTGGTGAAATGCAAGAAAAAAACCCATAACCCTATGTTTATGACAATGCTTATACAATTTTCCATTACCTATTCAATTACTGAGCTTATAAAGATTTAAATGATGAGCACTTAAAACCAATACCATATTAGTTTGTACTTTTTCATTTATTAAGAATGAATGTGCCAGGTAAAAAATGTTCAGTGAAAATTGTTAAAACTTGCTTTTCCATCTTTCATGTGACACAGCAAGGATAGAAGTAGGAGGATACCAGTTAGGGTCACAAGTGATTTTCTTTTGAAACCTGTTGTGTTGCACTTTCAAGGAATCTTTCATTAATAGATGTCCTTATTTTGAAGGAGTAGAATTTATAAAATGAACTAGCTATAAGGTAAACTTCTGTGAAGACATTTTATTTCTCACTTTATTTCTTTCATAAACTTTAAGATATGTTTCCATAAAGGTGGCACTAAGTGAAAAAAATTCAGTCCAGTTACTATGTAGCATAAATAGCCAACAGACTCACTGGATGTAATAATGAGTGTCCTAAAACTTCTACTAGTGACTTATCATATATGCTTAATATGGTTTTACAGTCTTTTCTAACTTTATGGTCTCCCTCTACTATTACCTATTTCCCCTACTCAGTGAGGGACCTTTTGATATGCCAAAGGATTCCCTTCATATTAAATATTTGTGGAACTTTTTTTTCTATACCTCTTAGTTCTTAGTTCTTATACTTAAAATCTTAATTGTCCATTGTTGTTCGTTTTTGATAGACATAGGTTCCTAGATAACATGTGTCTTGAACTTAAAAACGTGTTGTGTCCAAAACATTAAGGTGGTGTGAGAAAAACATGAAGCCCTATATAATAAACCACAACTATAGTTTCCAAAATGAGGTTGATTGGTACAGTCATTTATTATACATTTTTCTTTTTCTCATCTGTTTCCTTGTTTTACTTACCAGTTATACTAATAATTATACTTTTTGGTTATGTTGCTTTTAAATTTTAATAACAAAATGATAGTTTTAAATTTAAAAAAAAAACATTTTAGGGTAATCATGATTCCCCATTACATTGCTTTGAAGCCTTATAATATTTTCATTCATCAGTTGGAATGGTTTTATTCTGTTTTGTTTGATTTTATTATGTGTGATGGTATGAACAGCTATTTTGAAGAAAACGACATTATGGCAGCCATTGCTGATTTAGTATCATCTTGCTTTGAAGTCCTACCATGCTTTTGTCCTTTTGTTTGTTTGTTTGTTTGTTTTCTTTTGGTACAGGGGATCCAACTCACAACCTTGCACTTGCCAGGCAGGCACATAAGCCACTGAGCTAAATCCCCGGCCCTCATGCTTTTGTTCTTCTGTGACCATTGGTTGTATCATGTTGTGTCTTATTGGATTTTAATATATGTGCTAGTATAAACAAACTTTTTATGGAAAATGAGATATTATAGTAGCCACTGTTCATTTTCTGTTATTTGGTTTAGAATGCCCTGTAATTCTTTCATTCTCTTCAATGGTTTTATGGTTCGATATTATTGTATGTGAAGCCATGCTCAACTATTACAAAGAAAGAGACATTACGGTAGCTATTGTTAATATCCAGTTGTCTCGTTGTAAAGTGCTGTGTTGCTTACATTGTTCAGTTCTGCTCTTTGTTCTGTCCTCTTTTGTTTTATTCTCTTTAAAATAAAAAAAAATTTAAAAAATTAAAAAAAAAAAAAAGAAAGACACGAATATCAACAGTTATCAACTCCAGGTTTTGGATGAGAGAACTATTAAAAAGACAAGTTAACTTGCCTCAGATCTCACAGTTCATATTCACAAAGCCACAGTCCAAGGGTCGCTCCACTATTTCTAAAGCCGCACAACTGAACAATAAGTCAGAAGTCAACTCTTAATTAAGTTTTACATAACTGAGGAAGCAAAATCTTCCCTTCATCTCTCAATACTTAGAAAAGAAAATCAAAATTATGGTGATTTTGTTCTTCATTTTCTATTTTTTTAAAGAACTACTTAACAAGATTTAGAAGCAAGGCAAGACAGTACACCCCATAACTGAAGCACTCTGCAGACGCTAAGTCAAAAGCCTCCCACATTCGCACTCAGCTTAGGCAATGTAGTGACTTAGTGGACCCTGTCTCAAAATTTTAAAAGAAAATTTAAAAAAGACTGGGAATGTACCTCAGTGCAAAGTCCTAGGTTTAATATGAAGGCCACCAAAAAATAAAAATAAAAGAATAAAAAAGAGGAGAAGTGGAAGAGGGAGGACTAGGCAAGAGGTTAGGGAGGAGGAAGAGGAGATAACTTAAAGAAGTGGCGCATGGCTATAATCCCTCCTACCCCCTTTGAAGAGGATCAGTTATCTCAACATTTAATAAAATGAGCTTGGACCCTGACAAGTTATTTTTACACATAGAAAATTTAAAACACAATAATCTTTACCAATGTACTTACAGTTTCTATACTTTAACTTCTTCACTTATCCAACTCTTTAAATTGTATTACACTGCATGTCCAAATCAGTGTCTCTTGTAATAAATTTTTCCGGCACAGTAAGCCTAAGTATTCAGATCTATTTTCTCCTTTGTTATCAACAGACACTACTGAATCAAAAAAGCAACATACCTAGAAAAAAAAAAAACTGTATTTTCAGCTTCCCTTGCAGCTAAGCAGTGTTACGGTAGAGCTCTTGCCAGAGAAATATACAGTCATTGCTAAATCAGACTGCTAGAAGAGAGCTTTGAAGGGGCTGCCTTAGCAGGCAAAGCCTTTATCCCCTTTGCCTTCTCTATCTCTCCCTTCCACCAGACATTCAGACATGATTGTTAGAGATCAGATATTTACCAGGAGACTGTACATGAAGGTAATGATCTCATCATAAGATAGCCAAAAACTACGAGTAAGGGCTGGGTCTGTAATGACATTGTACAACTAACACACTAGCCCTCAACTACTTGCTTCCTTCAGGCTTTTACATAAAGAAAACAAATGCCAAATTTGTGTCAGCCATTGATTCTGAGAATCTCTATTAAATAAACAGCACAATAATGTGTGACTGACATGTATGCTCCTGGGTAAACATATTCACAGGTCCACGCTTTCCCTAGTCACTAGTTGGTTAAAGCAGGAAAGTAACAACATATCAGAGTTTTGACAGTAATGTGCTCTTACAAAAGGAAAAGCTTAGCTTTTGAATGGTGACCAAGTATGGGTTATATTTGGGTTTTTTCTTAACCACTTATTCCGGGAAAACCTCAGTTTAGATAAAGAATATACCTGTTCCTTCCAGTTCACTACAGGACTATATGTACTTCTGTTTCTGTTTCTGCCAGTTTTTTTTTTTTAATCCTGCTTCCTTTTCCTACTGCTATTTCTCACTTAAAGCAATTTTAGATTTAATACACTTTCGTGACATTTAGCAAAAGACTAATACTGTTGAATTTCTTTTATTCTTCCCAAAGAAAAACAACCAAAGCTATTTCCAGTGGTCCCACTTTTATTCACAGTGCAAAATGTTGAATCATACACACACAGTCTCAACATCAATGAAAAGGAAAGCTAACAACTATTGTCCTGAATTTTAAACTGTATTTTCTCCTTGTAGAAGGTAAAGAAGATAAATTTTTTTAAAAGTCAAATTATAATCCTGCAAGCTAGAAAAACATTTCATCATTTTAGTAATAGCTTTCTCTAAAAACAAATTGTAAATGAGGCTGAAAAGGATTCCTGGGATTCATGACTGTTAACTTTGCTACAATGACTCCCAAAAGCCGACTGTCAGGTAGTGACATGTTCTGACAAGCCCAGGCCAGGAAGCTGGTTATATAGAAGCAGCTCCTGACTTGCTCCATTCTATCCAGACCTGCTTCCTTTTACCCTTGATGAAGGGGCTGGAGAGGCTGGGTATAACTCTGGAAATCAGTGTAAGCATGCCAAGACTGAAGATCTACCTATACAGGGTTATCCTGATTCATGGACCCACTGCAATACAAACATTTTCATAATGTTTATTATATACATTGCTTCATGGCTATAACAAATTTTTCCATTATTTTCACTTCTGTGACATAAGTTGCTTGGAGGGGGATTGGGGTTGTTTTTGTTTCTTGTTTGGTTTTTTTTGGTCTTTTTGAGACAGAGTCTCACTATGCAGTTCTGGCTGGCCTTGAACTCACTTTGTAGCCCAGGCTGGCCTCGAACTCACAGTAATCCTCCTGCCTCAGCCTCCCAAGTGCTGTGATTACAGGAGTGCACCACCAGACCCAGCAGCATAAATTGTTTTATACTTTTGCTATAAATTCTTTTTAAAACAAAGAAAAATAAGGTTAGTACAGAAACACTGATCCAGTTCTTGATCATTTCTAAAACAGGTTCTAAAAGCAAACTTTGTAGATCAATAGTTTCTTTTGTGACATGTTATTTGAATCTATCTACACTATTTCTAAATTCTCTCTTAAAAAAATACTTCCTTTCATATCTCAAAACATCATTAATAAGCAAAAATACACACTACCTCACAAATATGTACAGTTTCAAGTGTTACTTTTAAACTTGCATATAATGTGCAAGTTGCAAATAGTATGATGAAATCTAGATCTTTCTTCCTGAAAATATGAGGAAACCTAACCAGGAGCAGGACATACATACATACACCTTATCAAAGTCCTCCCAGAAGCCTGAGGGATGGCCAGACTGAGGGGAGGTTGCCTTCTGACCAGCAGAGACCTGGCGACACTAGTCCAGGAGAAGCAAAGCCACGAAGTACACAATGGAGTCAGTCCTCAGACCAGCCTTCTTAGTGATCACCTAAAAAAGCAAAGCAAATGGCCCTGAAGCAAGGCCAGCAGACTGCTATAGCTGCTGGTTTCAAATAGGAGCCTAAAGAGAATTTTTTCTGTGGTCTGTTGGCCATTTCAGAACTTTGGAAACAGAATGGTCAATTCATCCAAAAGAAACAGCAGTTGAGTATGGGAGACTTTAGGGGGCCTGCAGGGGAGACCCTGGGACCTCAGGACCTGCACCATGGGGTGACTCAGGGTGCTGGAAGAACAAGGAGCTCCTCCCCTCTCGGGGGGGGGGGGCAGCTGTGAGCCTGCCAGCTTGCGGGATGAGAATCGAACATCTCATGTCGTCCTGTCCCCTGTCCCATGTCCCCCCACCTTAGCAAATGGGAGCCAGTTAACTACACATCTTGTGAAAAGACTGGCTATGTTATTTAGTATGAGCTCCCCATATGCAAAGATATGGACAACCATTTGGAAGAAAACAAGAGACAATATGACAGATAGTGAAGATCTCTGGTTGTCTAGCTTTGAAATGTATGCTTTCTTATGTCCCATTCTATTGTTTTATTGTGTTTAATTTTACCCCCTTTAAAATAAAATTTTTAAAAAAAGCAGAGCGAGAATAGGAAAGGGGGTCTCTCAGCTCCACCACTAAGTAGGTTCATCTAGGACAAGTCCTCACTTTTCAGTCTGAGGTTCCTCATCTATAAATACATCGACAACATCAGATAATTCCACCTGAAATCATCAATGATTTTATAATCACCAGCCAAATGCAACACAAAAACTCTGGCTTTTCGCCTCCTGCGTTTCACATTCTTTTCCCTTCAGTGATTCCACCTGCTGCTCCCCAACACTTCCCCACTGAAACTTCCCATCCGTGCATGGTGTGCACACTCCCCAGCAAGCAAACACAGACACTCGGACTTACCCCATCAGCTGCAGTGTTCCTACTCTCCATGGGCACATCATCTCACTGTGTGTGCTACTCATCCCTCAAGCAACCAATTAATCACTCTCCAATGAGTTAGTTAGCACTAGCACTGGCAGACACCAGCTACTCTACACTTTTCACACTGCCACTGAGCACGGGAAGCAGTAATCGACACAAATGTGTGTGCTTAACAAGTTAGCACTTTGTTAACCATTTAAACATATTTAAATTGTGAAATTTAATAGTTATCAGATACAAAAGAAGAGGTAAAATACATATGACTAATTCTATTCACACCTTATCTAGCTCAATTTTCCTTTATGTCATTCTGGCATAGATCAGTCTCTGCCTACCTAGACATTCCAAGATCTGTAGCTCCTTTCCTCGACAAGAGCCCACTATGTTCTGGGGCATATATTCCTTAGGAACTTCTTTTGAAAGACAGACGGATACTCTCCACAGTGATGCCATGTGACCCTCTCATGCTGTAACAGGTGCAAGGGCATAGCCACAGACTCTGACGTCTTCCTGTCTGAGGCTTCACTGTTCTTCCCTTGACAGAAACTGTACTGCCTTGGCCCTGCTGCCCGGCAACTCTTGGCATCCTAATCTTCTAGAACTCATGGAACATTCTGATTTTTTGTTTGCTTGTCGTTTGTTTGTTTATTGGTACTGGGAACCAAACCAGGCAGGCACTATGTCACTAAGCTATATCCCTGGCTCTTCAGGGAACACTCTGAATGCAGTATTATTATCACCCTGCACCCAATACAACTGACAGTCGTGAAGACTAAATCTGCACTCACCAGAGAGCAGACATAGATGCCAGCAGATGATGAGGTTGAAGCTGACAACAGAACCAGAAAGTCCCAATCCCAAGGCCAATAACATTCTGCAACAAAACATGACTAGGATGATTACATGTTTGTTTTGCACATGAAATTTACACAGTGTTCTGCCCTCAAATTGTTTAACTTCAAGATAAATGATAACTTGACATGATAAAAAATAGACATAGACATATGTATATACATATGGAAAGAACTCTCCTGATTTAAACAGCTTTGCTTCATTTGGAAAGCCACAACCTTAGATAAATTTGTTGTCCAGCAGCACCATCTGGTGGACGAAGGTACTTAAAGTAACCATTGTGGCAAGAGGCCTCGGGAAATGCCATCAATAGGCTAAATGCCTTCCAGACTGAGTTCCAGAGGTTCCACAGGCCTCAGTACACCAAGTCCAGCTTCTATCTTTCAATTCAGGGAGCCAAGAACCTGCAGGGGAGTTAGGACCACACAAGGTGAGTGCCAGTGCTCCAGCGGTGGCCCACATAGAGTTTGAGACCTGGGTTCCCAGCGATTAAGTTCCTATCCAGCTCCCTGGGACACTGGACTGGGCCCCAGAGGTTCCACTGGCCTCAGTACACCCCGCCCAGCAGCCTTCTTTCAGTTCAGGAGGCTGAGACCATGCAGGGAGACACTCAGCCCTGTAGGGCTGGCCTGGGGAAAGCTTAAGACCGACACTCCCAGCGGTTGAGTTCCCATCCAGCCCTTAGGGACATGGGACTGAGTCCCAGAGATGCCACGGGCCTCAGTATACCAAGCCCAGCTTCCCTCTTTCAATTCAGGGAGCCAAGAACCTGCGGGAGAGTAAAGACAGAACGAGGAGCTGAGGGCACAGGAGGTGACACAGAACACCCCCAGGGGAAGCTTTGGAACACCACTCAAAGCAAGGAAATACAGGAAAATTACAAAACGAAACACCAAAAGACAATCTCCAGTCTCTAGCCCATCCCAAGAAAGCCTAGGAGCCATGTAAATAGAAGAAAATAGAAGCCATACACCTATAATGATGGAAATGATATCAACTGAAATAAAGAAGCAACTAGGGAAAGCTATGGAGAAATTCAAATCAGAAATAATTGCCCAGGTAAAAGAAGAAATGCTAAAAGTAGTGAAAGAAATAGTGAACACATCTAGCAAAGACACAACTAAAAAATTAGAGGAACAAAGCAAACAGATAGAATCCCTGAATGAACACAATAAGAAACAAGCAGAACACATAAAGCAGATTCGAAGAGATATACAGGAAATCAAAAATTCTATTGAAAGCTGTCAAAAACCACCTCAACGAAAGTGAAGATAGAATTTCAGACCTCAAAGATAAGATTAAAGCTAGTGAACAGGAAAGGAAAGATCTTTAAAAATAACAAAGAATCAGGAAATAACAATTCAACAGCTGCAAGATGAAAAATAACATAAGATTAATAGGGATAAATGAAAAAGAAGGGGACAAACCAAATGATATCAAAAGGATATTTACAGAAGAAATAGCTGAAAACCTCCCAAACATGATAATGGAAACTGACATTTGGATTAGTGAAGCATATGGAACTCCAAATAGCCATAACAAAAATAAAACTATACCCAGACACATAATAATCACCATCCCAGAAATCCACCATAAGAACCAAATACTAAAAGCTGTTAGAGAGAAAAGACAGATCACCTATAAAGGAAAACCTGTAAGAATCACAGCAGACTTCTCAACACAAACAATGAAGTCAAGAAGAGCATGGAGTGAAGTATTTCAGATCCTAAAGGAAAACCACTTCCAACCCAGACTGACGTACCCTGCAAAACTGTCCTTCAAAATGGATGGAGAAATAAGATACTTCCATGACAAAGAACAGCTGAAAAACTTCATGATCACCAAACCAACCCTACAAAGAATACTGAAAGACATTCTAGATACACATAGGATAAAACCACCAAGCAAGGCAGACAATTAAACAGAATGGAAAGCTAAAGACATAACAGCAGAAAGATAACATATCAAAAATAAACCAATATATATAACAGTTAAAACCATTAATGTAAATGGCCTCAACACACGAATCAAAAGACACAGACTGGCAGAATGGATCAACAAACAACATCCAACTATATGCTGTCTACAAGAAACCTGTCTAACCCAAAAGGAAACCCATAGACTGAAAGTCAAGGGATGGAAAACAATACTTCATGCAACAGGGAACCAAAACAAAGTGGGGGTAGCAGACAATGTGAACTTCAAACCAAGAATGATCCAAAGAGATAAAGAAGATCACTACATACTAGTTAGGGGAAAACTTCAAGAGGAACAGATAACACTCTTAAATATATATGCACCAAATTCCAGAGCACCCAGCTATACAAAGCAAGTATTAACAGAAATGAAAAATCAATTCAGCAATAACACAATTATAATGGAAGACCTTTACATGCCATTGACACAAAGGGACAGGTCAACTAGACAAAAAACCAGCAAAAAAATAACAGAACTGAATCACACCAGTGAACAAATGGACTTGATAGACATATACAGAGTGTTCCATTCAACAACAATAGAACATACATTCTTCTCAGCAGTACATGGGACATTCTCCAAAACAGACCATATACGATCCCACAGAACATATTTAACTAAATGCAAAAGAACTGAAATTATCCCATACATGTTATTGGTTGATAGCACCATGAAACTAGAAATTAACAATAAAAGCAACTGCAAAAACCTCACAAACACATGGAAACTGAATAATACACTCTTGAGCAATAAGTGGGTCACAGAGCAAATTAAAGAAGGTATTAAACAATATCTACAAGCAAACAAAAATACAAACACAACTTTCCAGAATTTATGGGATGCAATGAAAGCAGTCCTCAGAGGAAAATTAAACAACCTGATGCTACAACTCAAACATCTAGAAAAAGAAGAGCAAGCCAAGCCCAAAGCCAAAAGAAGGGAGGAAATTATAAGATTAGAGCAGAAATTAATGCAAGAGAGACTAAGAAAACAATACAAAGAATCAATGAATCAAAGAGTTGGTTCTTTGAAAGAATAAAATTGATAAGCCCTTAGCTAAACTTATTTAAAAAAGGAAAAAAAATCCTCAAATTCATGCAATAAGGAATGAAAAAGGTGAAATTACTACACACTCTGGAAATACAGAAGATCAACACCTATTTCGAAAACGTCTACTCTCATAGGTTCGATAACACAGAAGAAACTGACAGATTCCTAGACACATATGAACTACCAGAGCTGAGTCCAGAAGATGTAAAACTGCTGAATAACCTCATTTCTATTAATGAAACTGAAAACGTAATTAAATCCTTGCCAACAAAGAAGAGTCCAGGCCCACATGGATTAACTGTGGAATTCTATGAGAAATACAAAGAAGACTTAATGCTGACACTCCTCAAACTCTTCAGTGAAATCAAAAAGGAAGCAATTCTTCCTAAGTCATTCCTGGAAGCAAATATTACTCTAGTACCAAAACCTGAGAAAGACCCAACTAAAGAGAACAATAGACCAATCTCCCTAATGAACATAGATGCAAAAATTCTAAACAAAATATTAGCAAACAGGATGGAGCAAATCATCAAGAAGATTATATACCATGACCAAGTGACATTCATGCCAGGAATGCAGGGATGGTTCAACATATGTAAATCAATAAATGTAATCCACCATATCAATAGAGCCAAAAGGAAGAACCACATGATCATCTCTATAGATGCAGAAAAAGCTTTTGATAAGGTCCAACACTCATTCATGATAAGAACCTTACAGAGAATTGGAATAGATGGTCTTTACCTCAATATGATAAAGGCCATTTATAACAAACCAACAGCCAGCATCATATTAAATGGCCAAAAACTGAAAGCCTTTACCGTAAAATCAGGCACAAGACAAGGATGTCCCTTATCACCACTCCTATTCAACATAGTACTGGAAATGCTAGCCAGAGCAATTAGACAAGAGAGAGAAATAAAAGGATTAAAGATAGGAAGTTAATTATCATTATTTGCAGATGACATGATGCTCTACATAGAAGACCCCCAAAACTCCACTGAAAGACCCCTAGATATAATGAGTAAATTCAGCAACATAGCTGGAAACAAAGTCAATACTCAAAAATCAACAGCATTCCTATACACTAACAACAAAAGCACTGAGAGAGAAATAAGAGCAGCCACAACCTTCACACTAGCATCCAAAAAAATGAAATACTTAGGAATTAATCTCACGAAAGAAGTAAAAGAGCTATACAGGGAAAATTATAATACCCTGACAAAGGAAATTGAAGAGGACCTCAGAAAATGGAAAGACATCTTTTGTTCATGGATAGGAAGAATAAATATTGTGAAAATGGCCATTCTCCCAAAATTATTATACAGATTCAATGTAATCCCAATCAAAATTCCACTAACATACCTCATAGGTCTACAGAAATCACTCCTAAAATATATCATTTGGAACCAGAAGAGACCTAGAATAGCAAAGACAATTCTAAGCAGCAATGGCAAGGCAGGAGGCATCACAATCCCTCACTTGAAGTTATACTACAAAGCTGCTGTAATAAAATCAACAATGGTACTAGAGTAAAAACAGATCTGAAGATCAATGGAATAGATTGGAAGATACAACCACGACCACAAACCACACAACCACCTTATCTTTGATAAAGGGGCCAAACATGTTCGCTGGAAGAACAATAGTCTCTTTAACAAATGGTGCTAGAAAAATTGGCTATCCATATGGGGAAGACTAAAAGTAGACCCATGCCTATCATCATGTACTAAACTAAAATATAAATGGATCAAAGATCTAAATATTAAAACAGAAACACTAAATCTGCTAGAAGACAAAGTAGGTAAAAATCTTGAAGACATAGGCGTAGGTTGACAATTCATGAACAAGAATCAAACCGCACAGGAAATACTTTCCAAAATCAGTAAGTGGGATCACACCTCATTAAAGAGTTTCTGCATGTCAAAAGAGATTTGCAGCAGAGTGAAAAAGAAAACCCACAAACTGGGAAAAAATCATAGTCAACTGTCCCTCAGACAAAGGACTTCTGTCTAGAACTTATAAAGAATTAAAGAAAATCAGACCCTCGAAATTCAAAGACCCAATCCAAAAATGGGCATCTGAGGTGAATACACAGTTCTCAGATGAAGAAATACGAATGGCAAATAAATACATGAAAAAATGTTCAGCATCATTAGTCATTAGAGAAATGCAAATTAAAATCACACTGAGATTCCATCTCACTCCAGAAAGAATGACCAGGATAAAAAAAAACTACCAACAACAAATGCTGGAGAGGCTGTGGGGAAAAGGAACTCTCCTGCACTGTTGGTGGGAGTATAGACTACTGCAACCACTGTGGAGGTCAGTCTGGAGATTTCTCAAAAAGCTGGGTTTGGAAGTCCCATTTGACCCAGCTATTCTACTTCTAGGCATATTCCCAGAAAAACTGAAAACATCATACCACAGTGATATAGGTGTACCCATGTTTATAGCAGCATAATTTGTAATAGCCAGAGCCTGGAAACAACCTAAGTGCCCATCAACTGAGGAATGGATTAAAAAGATGTGGTGTTTTTATACAATGAAGTACTACTCAGCTATAAAGAATGATCATATTGAGATATTTATAAATGAATGGATGCAACTTGAGACCATACTCATAAGCGAAATAAACCAAACACAAATGTGTAAATATTGTATAGTCTCCCTAGTATGAGAATTGTTAAGAGTACATAAGATTTTATGGTAATCATGATTCCCCATTACATAGCTTTGAAGTCTTTTATTGTTTTCATTCATCAGTTGGAATGGTTTTATTCTGTTTTGTTTGACTTTATTGTGTGTGATGGTATGAACAGCTGTTTTGAAGAAAACAAAACATTATGACAGCCATTGCTGATTTAATATCATCTTGAAGTCCTACCATGCTTCTATTGTTCTATTACCATTGGTTCTATCATGTTGTGTCTTATTGGGATTTTAATATATGTGATAGTATAAACAAATTTATTGAAAATGAGATATTATAGTACCCAGTAATCATTTTCTGTTATTCAGTTCAGAATGCCCTGTAATTCTTTCATTCTTAAATGGTTTATACTATTTTGTTATGTTTGATATTATTATATTTGAAACTATGCTCAACTATAGCAAAGAAAGAGATAATATTATGACAGCTACTGTTAATTTCCGGTTGTCTTCTTATAAAGTGCTGTGTTGCTTATGTTATTCTGTTCTGATCTGCTTTGTTCTATCCTCTTTTGTTTAGTTCTCTTTAAAAGAAAAAAAAGAAAACAGAAAAGGGCTAGAAATAATGCATAACTTCAAAAAAGTTAAAAAAAAAAAAAAATAGGCTAAATGCCATTCAGACCAAAATCTTCGTATGAAGATTACCAAGCCTTAGGCAACATATTTCTTATAAGGGTATTGTTGATTTGACAAAAATCTAATACAAAAGAAATCCAGAACTCACAAAAACATCATCAAAAAATTCAATTTTTTTTTTTGAAGAAATGTTGCTTATCATAAACCAAATATTTTTTACCTGGGAGGAATCTTAGAGACTACTTTATTCAATCCCCTTCCCTTTATACATAACCACTGAGGCTACAGCACTGACTGACACTTGTTGTGTGAGTAACTAGGTCAAATATTGTGTGCTATACAATATAGTCTCCTATCTCTGGGGGCTAAAAAGGAAAGACATCGATTATTGTCTGTGACCATGCCACTCTCTGAGCTTAGCAGGGCAGCACAGGAACCAATACACCCTTCCTGCTTCAATCCACCTGTAACCCTCTTAGTGGCACATCCGCCTTTGCTTTCCTCCATCTGTGAACACCATCCTGCCAACGCAAACAAAAGTCATCCTACTGAAGAACAGCTATCAAGAGGACGTAGTTATAGTATGTGCAAAGGGAATGAGGAAAAGACAAGACCAAATTATGTTCATTTACACCACATCTGTTTAAAAATTAAACTCTGGGGGCTGGGGATTTAGCTCAGCGGCATAAGCGCCTGCCTTGCAAGCAGGCAGTTGTGAGTTCGATCCCTGGTACCGATAAAAAAAAAAAAAAAAGAAAGAAAAAAAAAATTAAACTCTGAAACCTCAGTAAGAAAAACAACAGTGAAACAGAATATACAAAACTTTAGACAGCTGTCTCCAAATTTAACATAAGTGATTTTAGTTTTAATACTATCCAATTTTTAAATATTTTATGTTTATATTAATGAAAAGATAATTTAAAATTCATACAGTATATTTACATTCATAGACTGAGAAGAACACTAAAATAGGAAGTCCTCATCCACCCATCTATTCAGTTCAGGCACAAAAAAATTCTCCCAGTTTTCAAG
>PVJX010011621.1:0-52933 GCA_004027295.1 Dolichotis patagonum | reverse complement strand
TTATATATTATATATTATATATTATATATTATATATTATATATTATATATTATATATTATATATTATATATTATATATTATATATTATATATTATATATTATATATTATATATTATATATTATATATTATATATTATATATTATATATTATATATTATATATTATATATTATATATTATATATTATATATATTATATATATTTTGCCTACAATTTATGTAAAATATTATATATGTAATATAATATTTTACATAAATTGTAGGCAAAATATATATATATATAATTTAGGAATCTGAAGAATCTAACAAAGGTTGACACCCTGTGCGATGTCTTCAATGATGAAAGACAATTGAGATATTTAATATGTCAAAACTAACCTTACTCTACCTTAACTTGGGCACTTTGAAATTATGGAACAAAATGTATGTTCTACAACTAATGCTAGTTCCAAATTATTTTTATCTGTCCTCTAAGTTTTTCTCTTCCTCATCTTTGGTACCTATGCAACCAATAATGTCCTTAGTTCTGCAGAGTTTGAAAAAGAAATGTGAGGTATCATTCCTATCTTTAAATCATTCACTACAGAGTAGAAATAAAAGAGATATCATAAAAATAATTTAGTGTGAAGCTACATAATTGACTACAATATGAAATTTTAGAAATGAGAATGTTGTTAAGTGAGGTCATTGCAAACCTAGCCGAAGAGCGTTTACAAACGCTTATGGTAGCTATGCATCATTGAGATACACAGAAGGAAAAAGCTTTTTCTAGGGAGGAAAAAGAGCACAAGCTAATTAGCATGACTTGTGTGCCTGCCCGCTGCACAGCGACCTTACCTGTGTAGTAATGGGTAATGGTCTGTTCCAGTGCCATGACCTCATACTCCAGGTGGTGGCCTAAACCGTAGAAACTAATGTTCTCACATTCTGAAAGCGCCAAGTCAAAAAAAAAAAAAAAAAACAGCTGCATGTGCACTTCCCAGTGATTTTTTCCAACTGTAATAGTATTATTTTGGGGACCAGGAATGGAGCTCAATGGTATAGCACCTGCCTGGCAAGTGCGAGGTCATGAGTTTGATTCCCAGTAGATTATTTCGTTAGAATTAGGGCCCACACTTGTAATTTCACTCTACCTTAACTGCCTCTTTAAGGCCCTATTTCCAGGTACAGTTATACTACAGGTTAGTATTTCAGCGTAGGATTATCTTTTTGGAACGTGGACACACTTCTTGATAGAAAATATATTTAAGAATCAAAATGTGTTTAAAAGGCAAACTGTATTGGAAGCACTCAAACTTCAGAATGAATAATATTTTTTGAAGGAAATATTTTTAGGTCCTGTAGGTATTTTATAAAAGTATATTGTGTCAATTTAAATATATAAACATATAATGGCTACAGGACAATTTTGTAGGCAAACAATGTCAATTAGAAATGTAAGTATACTGCATGTTTTGAATGTACATAATTAAGCATAAAGATTAGTAATACAAAAATACAAAGAACAAACTATGTAATATGCTTATTCTGAGGATAAGCCAGAGGGAAGTTCAGTTTTTTTTTCATTGTTATGTCCCAATGTATAGGACAGTTCTCTTCTAAAATAGAGATCTCATGAATGTTGTGGAATAAGCTAATGTAATGATTAGAGAGATTCTATAACATAACTTTATAATGTTTATTTTCTTAACGTTAATTTATAAGAGTTTCCCATGCCTTGTTATTTTCAAAAATTGATATTTAAAATGGGTTCATGGTGCCTATTATTGTCTAATTTATAAAACATCCCTCTTTTTGTTATTTTTGCCTTTTGATATTATAAATAACACACTTATGAATACTTTTACCTGTCTTTGTATATGATTAATTATTTGATTAGAATTTTGCCTAAGCTGGCAATGCAATTCAGCACTGCCTACTATGTATTAGGCTTTGGATTTGGTCCCTCAGCCTGAGAGAAACAAATCACCTAGATAGATTAATTTTATCATTAGATATAACTGTTTTGTCATATAAATATAAAAGTTTTGCAGACCATTATTAAATTACTTTCAGAAGGCACACCAACTTAAAAACCATCCAAGGATTATATAATTCTAATCCTACCCTATAAGTAGCACTGATTATTATTATTTAAAAGTTGCTAATATTTAGATGGATTAAGTACTAGTGCATTTTGCAAAAAAATCTGCATTTTGTCATGTATTTTAGCAGGCAAGTAATAGATGGAAGTGATATTTGATAAATAAACTGTGGAGTTAATTTTATTCTATCAGTTACATTGTACTAATCAGACTTTATGTTCAACAATATTGTATTCAAATTTCAGTTTAAGGTAAAATTGCTCCATAATGTGTTATTCTTTGGGCTGCTGTGTATTCACCTGTTAAACAAGATAAAGATGTTGGCCTCCCAGGTTTATTGTGAGGCTCAAATTCAGAGAGCGTGTTTCAACAGTTTAATACTGAACTTGGATTACACAAGGTTTTTGTAGTGGCAGCTATTAAAGTGAAACATAGGCAATTACTTAAGGATCTAATAATAGGGAATAGACTTTTACAATAGGAAATAAACAGTATAATGGAATATTTAAAGATAAGAGCAAAGTTTATAGTACATAACTAAATGTAAGATGGCTTAACACTGTTCACAGTATGACTGTATTTTCATTATACACACAGAGAGACAAGCACAAATATTACACAGAGAAAATATAATGTAAATGTAAAATGGTTTTCTGTGGGGGGTTGAATTAGAGGGCATTTTCCCTTCTAAAGTTTTTTTTGTATTTTATGGATTTTGAACAATAAGCTCTTATTCCATTTGTAAGAAAATTAAACATTTTGAAATAATACTGTGGCCATATTGAAGGAGATATAGAAGGCAGGAGGTGCATTCAGAGAACGCGTTAAAACCCTAGTCATCGAGTAACAAGGTTATGGACTTGTGAACTGGAAAATAAGCAATCTGTCAGGGTTTTGTGAGAAGGACCGAAAATTCATATGCGATTTTAGATATTGGAGATGAATAAGGAGGAAAAATTCAGGATGACTTCATTTTGAAGGACCAGCTTATGATCAGATTCCTAACACAAAGAGTGTAATAGGGCACAAAAGAATATACTTGGACCTCACTCGTGACACACATAGTTTGCCTTTCTAAGAATAAGGTCGCTGTGAGCCTGCAGACACTGAGGACATAGAAATGAACCCAAAGCAGAAGGCAGATTCATTTTTAAGTGTCGTTTATATGTTTATCCTCAGTTGTCGTTCTTTTCTTCCCTCTTTGTTCCCTGTTTACTGTGAATTTTTTTTCCTTTTTCATTCTCTGATTCAGGGATTTCATTTGGGATGGGGTGGGTGATGCATCAAATAGTATTTTCAGATCACATAGAAAGATGGAGAGGAGCAGAAGGAGAAGGAAAAAGAGCAGCTCAGAGCTTTGGAATTGTGAAGACAAGAAATAAAACCTAGTCTTTGTCTTGTACTCAAATTTCAGAACACAGCTAAAATAAACCTATAAATGCAGTCTTGCTAAAAACTTAAAAATATATTTGGTTGATGTAATTACTTACTACAAATAATTATCAAGTTTTATACTGAATATATGTGGAAAGTGGAATTTTATAAATATAATTGGTGAAATTTAATAGTACTGGCATTCTTTTGTTTTAAGGATAGATGATCTGGGCTTTCAAAGAATGGAGATAGGGTCTATAACTGTACTCTCAGAGCTTGATATCCATCATGGATTTGAAAGAAATGTCCATATGCATATTGTTTATAGTATTATGTCAATGTTTTATATATGTATGTATTATTAAAATTTATTTGAGGCCTGATTTATTCATTTCTCACTGTACATGACAGGTGTCAAACTGGTTATGGTATATTGTATAGGACATTGATAAGCTTCCCATTGAATTTATCTTTGAGACCCATAACTTAAAATTTCCTTACCTACGTGCTACTATTCTTAAAAAGAAACAAATGGAATATTATTAAAAGAAAATAAATGACTGCAATTGCAAATAAGTGTTCTATATAGGAAAAGCTGAAACTTGATGCAGTTATGAAATTTGATCCTTAATCCAATAACAGACATACAGCTATAGTTTTGTGTAATGTAATGGAAAAAATATATTTAGGGGAAAGACTGACCCAAAATACAGTTGTACTTTAATACATACTAAATGTTCAGTGTGAAAAAATAAAATCTATAACTTTCTGTTCTTAAATATTTTGCTTAGTTTATCCATGTATAACCTGTATCACAGAGATTGCAAAACTGGCACATTTGTAATTCCATTTAAGTTTTCAATATATGTGCAACCCTTTACTTTTTGTATTTCTCTATTCTTTCAGAGTAAAATGAAGTCATATGTCACATATAACATGTAAAATGTTTCCCTATTACCAAAGGAAACCAGTGTTTTTTTTTTCCCCAAGTTCTTTATTGAGCCTTCTTACAAAAGGAGGAAAATAAGGAAAGCTGTGAAAATGATTCCCTCTGGGATATGGCACTCAGAGCTCAAGTAGTTGGCTTGATTTTGTTCTAAATTATATCATTTTTAGAATGACTCAAAACATTGTTAGAAGTACATTCTGTCGAGAAATAAACCATTGACTGTATACAAGGCCGTGTTCTCTTTGATTGTACTCCCTGCACGGAAGCTGTTACTTGCTGTGCAATAATTTATTTTTTAGATTGAACTTTTTTCTGAGGTCATGTGATGTCTTTTGTGCTATTTTAGAAAATGCATTGCCAACTGATTATACTTCATTACTAGTATACGGTGAATGAATGTGACAATATTCACATTTATGTAAAGTACTTGTAACTCAGAGACTTAGTACAATTTTTTTTTTACATGGTATCAAACTCAGGACCTTGCACTTGCAGGCAGGCACTGTGCCCCGATGTATCCCAGCCTACTCTTAATGCAAATTTAAAATGATTTTTAATTTTTTTTTACATAGCTAATGACTCCACTGCTGTGGCTTACATGGGCCTGTGTTGTTTTGCAGCTCAGTGTGGTGGTGCTATGTCAGATTTCAGCGGTGTGATCCTCAGCCCTGGGTTTCCTGGAAACTACCCCAGCAGCTTAGACTGCACGTGGACAATAAAGCTGCCCATCGGCTTCGGTATGTGTGTCATAAACATACAAAGAACACTTGGCATTACTAAGGCATTCTGGAAAGTTACCAGCCACCCCTAAAAAGTTATAAAATGATTGAAAGTAAAGGTTAGTTTGGAGGTGCATACAGTTATCTAAATTGATTAACAAATTTTGAGTAATTTTTCTAAACTTAAACTCAGTATTCAGGTTTAATTGCAGGGTTGGCACTTTGAGATAAATCAAGGGGTTTTGTGTTGCGGTTTAGCCATTTGGTCTCTCAAAGTTTCGACATCAGTGATAATGGACCATATTTTCTTAAGCTATTCATCTATCAATGAATGGACCATATTTTCTTAAGCTATTCATCTATCAATGAATTCTTAAGCTATTCATCTATCAATATCAGTGAACACTAAGATTGTTCCCTCAGTGGGTTGTTATAAATAATGTTGCAGTGAATGTGACAGTACACCTACCTCTTTAATTAAACTGATCTCATTTTCTTTGGATGTTGGATGTATCTCATTTTGACATTGCTAGAAAGTATTGCAGATGCATATGGAAATAGCTTGAGTTAGACATGTATAACAATACCAAATCATACATGTTATACATTTCATATATAACTGTTTTGTTCTATTTTGTTTTGTTTTGTTTTTTGTACCAGGGATGGAACTCACAACCTCACGCTTACATGCTAAGTCCCTGGCCCCTATAATTGCTTTTGTGTCTCTTTTCTCATCACCATGAGCAAGTAGTATATAAGTTATTTTCTAGTAATCTATTAAACTCATCTTGTTTTCTTCATAAAGAAATAAGTTTTACATTTGAAAAATAGCACACATTTTCTAGTGCTAGATTTAAATGCCCATACAGATATACTACTTTTCTAATTCTAGTAATACAACTCCCTGTATGATCATCTATTACTGTTGCACTTCATAACTCCTTCTCATTCTTATATGCCTAAAATTTTATCTTAACAGCTTTTTCAGATCATATGAGTTGATCCCTGCCTACCAAAATGTGCTAGATTAAAGGACAGACTTGTTTGTTAAATCTCAGAAGTCTGAAATGCATAGATAAAATCTGAAAAAGCTTAGCACAGCTTATCATCCTGAGTAGACAGCAAATTCATGGTTCAGAACTTGACAGAATGTTTCTGACCAAAGAGGAAGCATATTTAAGTGCAATAATGTGTCTGTGTGTGTGTGTGTGTGTGTGTGTGTGTGTGTGTGTGTGTAATTTAGTAAAAGGTAGAGTATGATTGAATTTCTTTTTTCTCTTCTAGGTGTACATCTCCAGTTTGTAAATTTTTCTACAGAAACGATACATGATTACTTGGAAGTAAGAAGTGGATCATCAGAAATGAGTACTGTTATTGGTCGGCTCAGTGGTCCTCAAATACCATCTTCCTTGTTCAGCACAACCCATGAAACCAGCTTGTATTTTCACAGTGACTACTCTCAAAACAAGCAGGGATTTCACATTGTGTATCAAGGTAGGAGAATGCTTAGAAGTGGACATGCATTTACTCTCCAAGTGCTATTAGAAATCTTTAACTATGTAGAAATATTTTCTACATTTTCTCTTAAAGAGAAAATCTTTACAAGCTTTGGTGAGGAGTATTTTACCCAGTGCAACTCACAGCCGACTACCTAGGGAAGATAACATTTTCTGAAACTTTAAAAGATCCTAACTATGAAAAGAAGATTGAATTAGTCTTAAATCAATACAGAAATGAACCAGGAAAGGGTAATTAGCAAAGCAAACTGGAGATCAAAGATTCATCTTTATTTTATATCAAGTTGAATATTCAAAAGATATTTTGTGTATTAATGTCATGTTGCACGTAAAATTGTTTTCTTTTATTTCATGAGATCATAGTGACATTCCATGATGTTGATCTATTGCCATGAAAACAGGGAGCAGAAATTACTTTGATGATGATATATCAGATCCATCCCACAGGAAACTGCTGGGTGACACTGAGTGAGAGTTATGTCCCATGTTACCACAGGTTCTGGACTGAGGCAGAGGGAGGCTCAAGTGCTGATTCTCCCAGATCGGTCTTCTGTGGCCTAGGATCTGGCCACCATTTTATTATTAGCATGGTTCTACCCAGACAAGAGCCATCTGATGTGGGCACTATGATTTTGTATAATTCACAAATAATCACTGAAGTTTAGCTGTTTCTATTATGATGTTATTTCTGATTTTATAAGTTCTATTGAAACTGAATTATGAGACTGTTTTGTGAAGTATGGTTTCACTGACAAAAGTTAATTAAATTAACTTGAAATTTTGTTCCATCTACTTAATTATTAAAGGACTTCCTGGTAGGAAAGTAATTTTGGCCATGAGTTCCCTAAGAGTGAGGCTATTTTGTCATTCACTGATGTCTGTTAAGTGCTGAGAAGTATAAGAACTCCACATCTTATCCATAAACTAGAAGTAGCTGCTGCTGCCTGTCACCCTAAAGTTATCGTACCCCTGAGGAAATTATTTCCAAAACAAATGAGTAACTCAGTTTCTGTCTTTTGAATCTAGACACCTCAGAACCGTTCTGTGGGACTCCTAGAAGTGTAATCAACCTACGCCACACTCTAATATTCACCATGAACCTAGCTCCACTTCCTTTTTTCTGTCCTCATTTCCCCTCAGAATAATGTTATTTGAAGTCTGTCAGACATTTTTCTTGCTGGTCTCTTTGAAAAACGAGTCATGATTGACAGAACAAATGTATAAAAGGTCTAAAATGTTTTGTATTATTACTGAAGGAATGTTGTTGATGTGGGCCATCATGGAGGACAGTGACGACTAGATAGCATTTGTGAATCGCATTGAATTTTGAAGCTTTGCTTTGTACAAATGATATAATTGAATCAATGGCACTTTGAAGAAACTGAATAATTTCTATAGACCCATAGAGTCCACATTATTTTTTACATTGATTTTTCATAACAACATATGGTTATGCAATATGGTCATAACAACTAAGTAAACCCTTACATTGAAGAACATGGTAACAACATTGCTAGATTTGTTAATTCTTAGGAACATTTTTCTTGTACATTTAAAATTTACTGTCTACATTTCCTTTTTAAACTAAATAGAATAGAAACTAGAATACTGTATATGCTTTCCTAAGGTCACACATATCTGAATAACTGAAATACAGAGTTTATTTTCTGTTAGACTAGAAAGAATTTTTTCTACCACTTTTTTTTTCATTTTTTATTAAATGAGTTCTTCAGACAACTTTACCGAAAGTATATTGTGGTTTGTTTCTTTTAGAGAAAAAGTATTTTAAAAAATTAAAAAGGCTCAGAATGAGGCTTACACAGCTACTTATTTTATCCTGTGTACCTGCAACATAATGAAGAAGCAATTGCATTTGAAGCAATTGAAGAGGGTGAGAGTAAGATTAAACTGTGACTGTAAGACGAGTTTACATTTTTGTTCAGGTTTCAAACTCAGATAAATTGCACAAGTGCGTGAAGAAACAATCATTCTTATAAACTGCATTAACATTGCAATTATAAAAATCGTAGGCAGGAGAAGTTTGTATCACACCAGCAACAGTGTTTATCATAAACCTCAATTATTATTTACAGCTAAGTTCAAGGAGCGTCACATCAGTTCATAAGCTACGGTGTCTGAAACTTAAAAAATAAAATGTCTGGAATTCTTTCTTTGTTTTTTCCTAGCCTATCAGTTACAAAGCTGTCCCGATCCTCGTCCATTTCGAAATGGTTTTGTAATTGGCAATGATTTTACTGTGGGTCAGACCATTTCATTCGAATGTTTCCCGGGATACACATTAATTGGGAACTCAGCTCTCACATGCCTGCATGGAGTCAGTCGTAACTGGAATCATCCACTTCCAAGGTGTGAAGGTATGCTTCCACACTGAAGCTGTCTTTTAGGTGACATCTTTCGTGTTTAGCCATTCCTCTGTTGGCTTTCTTCCTTGTCTTCCTCTTCCCATAGCACGTTAAATATACACATAGAATGTGCACATTTTCTCTCAGTTGAATTATTAAAACAAAAAGTAAACCTGGCATCTGTGTATAGAATAACTCACTTTATCACTACTAGCAGTAGTCCTGGCTTTCCCCATTGGTAGCGAACGTAAATTTTATCACCTGAGGTTTGCTTCTGTGAGTATGGGTGATGGTGGTGGTGGTACGTGTGTGTCTCTGTGTGTCTATTTAACACTCCTTACTATGAACCGATAACTAGATGCCACTACCAAGTATTTTTCTCTAGAAACATATTTTAATAAAAAGAATATGAACCTCTTATAAGAGCTTATATGTACATATATATGTGACACAAGATAAAAAATAAATGTTTGCATTGATATAATGTATTAAAAAAAGGAGAAGACAAGGTAACTTAGCTGCCTTGTGATCATTAATAATAAACAAGTAGCACGACTTATAAAAATACATTAAAGACTATTTTGCTCATTTTTATGAGTTGCATTTTATATGCTTAAACTGACATAGATATGCAACACGGATGAATTTTATAACACTTAAGAGTATGGCATGTTTTCTTTTTTCAGCATCCTCAATTTACTGTTATTATTTTTAGCATTTTTATTTTGTGTCTTTTTCTATAGCTCTTTGTGGTGGAAATATAACCGCTATGAATGGCACTATTTATTCTCCTGGTTATCCTGATGAATATCCAAACTTTCAGGATTGTTTTTGGCTTGTAAGAGTACCTCCGGGAAATGGAATCTACATCAATTTTACTGTCCTTCAAACAGAACCTATCTATGATTTCATTACAGTATGGTAAGCTAGGACCATTGTTATTGATTTATTCAACTATATATAAGGTAGGAATGAAAATACATCATAATCTTCTGCTACAGATTGCCATCTGCTATTTGAATTGGTGTAACTGAAGGTGACATGAGTTTTGCAGAACGAGACAAACAAGAGAAATAGATTTTGGCTGATTACCACATGAAATAACTATCCCTTGTAAAAAAGAAAACTTCATAATTGAAAAAATTATTTAAAGTTATTACCAATATGTTCAAATAACCAATTAACAGAATAAATTAAGGAAATTAGCTGCTAAAACCAGTGAACATTAAAAAGCCTGTACTCTATGTATACTAATTTAATATAACTATTGAATTCTGTCATAATAATTCATTGTAAAATAATGTGATTCTATTGTGAATTAATTAAAACCTATTCATTTAAAAATATAAAGAAAATCTCTGAATTGTCATTGACAAGTGGACAACAGAACCACTATCTGATTTCTATAGGCCCTTCTAATTTTAGCATTATGTGATTCTCAAGAATGTTGCTGAGTGAAATAAAAGGAGAGCACACCTGAAGTAGTTAGAAAATCTGAACTTCGGTTAGAAATAAAAAGACAGTGTGCTGATTACAGTGAATGTGGATGCTTTTCATTTAGGTATAGATGTGATTTATTTTCTTAGTTTGCATTTTAAAATGTGTTATCACCTATGTGGTCACAAAGTACACAGTATGATTTCTCACTCACTGTTATTTTATTCACTGCATTATTATTATAATTCATAAGTATGTTCAATCCTTTCTTTCAACCTGGTGCAGAATTTTCCATGGATTATTCTCAATCTTTCCTCTTTCATCACAACAGGGATGGACCAGACCAAAACTCACCTCAGATTGGCCAGTTCAGTGGCAACACTGCTTTGGAATCAGTCTACAGCACTTCAAATCAGATTCTCATAAAATTTCACAGCGATTTCACAACAAGTGGCTTTTTTGTGCTCAGTTATCACGGTTGGTATTAGCTAAGTGTTTTCATTTCAATGACTACAGTTTAAATTTTTCTGGAACACCTGAATGTAATATATATTTAATCAGTGATTGAAAGGTATTAAAAGTTGACACATTTATCTTCACTGTAAATTTAGCATTTCAAATACATTTACTTGAAAGGAATGACCTTTTCTTAATATTTAGGAACATTAAAATGTGAGGAAATGCATATAGGAAATAAATCCATCAGTAATTACTCAGTGAAAAATAATCATTTTTGCATGGAAACCAATAAAACAGAATCAGCTGTTCATATTTTATTGCATATAATTTGGAGAAATCTAGATTTTTCTATGCAAAACCTTAAATCTATTCAACCTACTGCGAGTCCTAAAATTTGAATCGAATGTCTATGTTTTGCATCACATTGCTTATTCATCTGTATTCCTGTATCAAAACTATCTAATTAAGAATCTTAGATTTTTAAGTGACTTTCAAATCACTAACTTTATGACTTTTATTCCAGCAAAATGATTTATGCAGTCTCAATTTTATTTGTTCCTGGTCATATCTTCATAATATTAAATCTTTGAAAGAACATTCAAAGGTTTTCTCAGACGTGTTTCTTTAAGCCCATATTGATTTTATTCCCTTATAATTAAGAAAATGTTTATTTTTATGACTACCTCCTTTTCTTTTTATGATCTATCTTGTAAAAATACATTCTACCTTATGTAGTGGAAGAAATTTTATTCCAATAACATGAATATTTCCTCAATAATTTACTAAATTCAATTTTCACAAAAATATGAAAATTGGAGAATGGACTTGTGCTTTGCCCATTACAGTAGCATACAACTAGATCTTTGTAAGAGAAAGTAATAACGTATTTGAAGCTCAAATCTTATATTCCAAGAAAAATATGGTGTGTCAAATATGATTGTGTTTAAAGATATTTAAAGCACATTGGAAATACAAAATTGACTATGAATGTGTGAGTTGTTTAATCTGGTACATATCAGCCAGTTCTATGGTATGTAATTAGTATCCCTATTGCTAATGTACACTGAATCACAGCTAGTTAGACAGTGGAGTGTTTAGTTAGACAATTTTGTTTCTTAAAAACTTCTTTTACTTTCTTTGAGTTGATCATTGAACCTGAAAGTCTGTATATACACTTTATATCTCTGATAATAGCATATTACTTTGATAGAAAATCATAATTTCAGAAACTGTGATAAGATGATAAATAAGTTCATTGCTGAATTGTAACATGTAGCCTTTCTTTTATCATAGATCTTTGCATATTTTTTGTATCACTCTGTATCCTGTCTGTAGAAGTTATAAGAATATATTATTCATTAAGGGACTATAAAAACCTGTAAGACAGTCTTATCAACAGTATAATATTCTTGTAAAATTTAGGAACCATTTCAAAGCAAAAATATTGTCGAGGAAAAGGTTGTCAGCACATATGTGTGTTGGTTTATACAGAGAACATGTGGAAGACAATGTATGCATATATGTGCACAAATATGAATATGTAGTTATGAATACATAGAGATATGTGAATGTATCCATACATTATTATTCTAAAACGTGTTTCGCTTGACTTTGGAACTTGGTTGTTAGTTATGTATCTCAGAGATAAAATAGCTTAGTAATAAAACAGATGCAGGGTTTGTGTAGCACTTTTCCAGATGACTTTGAGCAAGTCATCTTTTGGTCTCCACTTTCTTCTGCTGTAAAATAGCATAGGAATCCTGAGAGGATGCAATTTTCTTTACTACTGGCATGTGTCATGTTAAGCCATATGAAATCATTGGTCAGGAAATGCTGAGTGTTAGTTTGTACAACTAACGCCCCAAAGTACTATCATTTTTATTATTATGAGCATCATGATGAAGAGATTTTATGAAAACCAGAGTTAGTACACAATGCACAGTTAGCATAGTGCCTGGCAGAGTAGGTGTTTGGCAAATGTTTGCGTCCTTATCACATCCTACATCACCTTTTATAATTTTCTACTGTTGCATTTTTGTTTTTACCTTAGATTTCATAAAAAGACAAAATTGCCAGAGGCTCCTGAAGCCTAATGCTTGAATTGAGACCTGTAGAAAATTTATCCAAACTTTAATATAACCTTGAAAGTTGGGCGTGTAGCCATGGCACATGTTAAAAATTGACTGTTTTTATCTTGCCTTCTCTTTCCTAGAATGCATAATACTTACATTACATCAAATTTAAAGATATCTTATTATGAAATTCTTTCAATCTTACATCCTGGTTCTTCAGAATAGCTCACTTAATGGTGGAGTACTGGTCAAATCATTTTGCATTTTCTAACAGGCGATTTAGGTAGATTATAATTCAGTATTTAACAACTGGAGTCAATTGAGTACACCTAAACTTACGATTTACTTTCTGTATTCTTTCAATTATCTTATTTACTCAGTTGTTCCTTTTGTTATGTCCTCTTCTGTAAATCAAAAGTGATTTTCTCAGGGATTGTGTTTATTTGAAACTTGACCCTTCAATCTTTTTGTGTATTATCAGGTCATATTGATCATTTAGCTTTTCCTTATTAACGTATAGATGTTTGAAAAGAAATATGTGTGTGTGTGTTTCTCCTGTAGTCTGACTTACTTCCATTATGTGTTCCAGAATGCCATCTGTCTTTTATGAAACATTATCTACATAAAGTTTTTCATGATCAAAAATAGCAATCACAATAGGCTTTGCAAAGTGAAAGATCGAGGTGGTGAAAAAAAGGGGCAACCATGATGTTGAGGCACTTTACCTCAGATGTCGTATTCTTTTTTCATTTGAAGAAATGTTTTTATCTCTCTACCATTGCTGTAATTGAAATTCCCTAATGAAAATCCATTTCATGATATCTGCTATAGAGTCTACACAGAGTTGGCTTATAACAAGTAACAAAATTCAGTCCTAAGCAATCAGTCAATCCTAATTAAAGTGATTACACTAACCCATTTTTACTTTATTTTTTAAATAAAAATTAGTCCATAGTTTTGCAGAATTATGGGTTAAGATTTCTTTGGTATATTCTTATAATTATATATATATATATATATATATATATATAGTTTTTTTTTGCAGAAACTGACTTTGTATAGCAGAGACTATTGTAGGAATACCTGCTATTTACTAAAAATTTAATATGCTAGGCACTGTGCTGGGTGTCTTCTGTGTATTATTACTTATTTTCTAACAACTCCATAAAGTAAGTAGTATTTCCTCTGTTTAATAGTGAAGAAACTCAAGGTTTCTTACTATACTGGTTACATAACCAGTATAAATCTAGTGAAATAATAAATAGGTCTGGCCAAAATAGAAATAGAGGGAAATAGAAATAGGTACCTAGGTATATGGAAAACAAATTCCTTTTCAAACTATAAACAACAACAATAATAGCCTAAATGTATTAAGTTCTAATCAAGTGACAAGCAATATTCTAACTGGTATTATTGCCTAATTAGAATTGATTTGCTATCAACTTAATTTTAGCGAGATGATTTCCAAGGTATACTGTGGTCACTTTGCCAAGAGAAAATGAGTTCATTAGAGTCTGGCTTATGTTAACCAAAACCAGGCGTGAGCAGCATCCTTTTAATTTGAAACAGAAGGTATCATTTTAAGATCTTTTAAAAGTGTTAAAATTCATTATCTGGACGTCTATTTTTATACTCTCAGAGTACTGGAGAAATTCAGTGTATCTACGGGAGATTTTCTTAGGAATATAAAAAGCTTTTCTCATCTTCACTATACCCATGGCCCACTGAGTTCAGAAATCCTAAATGGAAATTTCAAAGATAAATAATGAATAACATTTAAGTAGATTTTACTACAGTGTATGCTATCATTGCTTTGCTGTATTTTTAGTTAATGTTGTTAATCTTACTCTCAATTGCAAATTAACTATCATAGATATACATTTATAGGAGGTCATAGTGTTTATAAAGGTTTATACCATGTGTGATTTCACAAACCCACTCAGGGACTCTTCTAATGTAGTTCCCATTAGTAAGGCGAGACTACTATAAAGATTTACTAATATGAGTTATCTATTGTTTTCTATTAATACCCATCCAGTGTTAAAGAAGGAATTATATATTGATTCCTTATTCTTGAAAAATGTAGTCTAAAAGTCTCTAATGATCCTCAGGTCATCTTTTAAAATTATATTTCCTTTATTTAACAAATGCTGTACTTGGGAACGTTCATTTAATTCTTCAAAATCTTATACTAAAAGAGACTGCTGCAGATACGAGGAGAGATTGTTCATAAAATGTAAATCATGATTCATTTTAATTGAGTGACTGCTTTGCCTCATACAACCTAAGGACCTGGCCTCCTTGTGTATTTCAGTGTAGAACTCTGAATCATGAAGGATTTCATTTCTTGATGGTCAGACATGTGGGGCGCGGCCACCATACAGTGCTGAGCGTGTGTGGTGTTGTGTGTGTGTGTGTGTGTGTGTGTGTGTGTCCATGTGCAAAAAGAAGGGCAGTGGCTACAAATCTGTATTGGTAAAACCGTAATGAGAAAGACCTAATGCCATTGGTTAACACTCAAATAACTTAAAAGCCCTTTTAGTGTTTCCTTGACCAGCTGAATGCCAAGACCCAGTTGCTCACTATCCTTTGACGTTCTATTTACACATCTACAGGATTCATATAATATTTTATTCTCAACAATATCTTACTGTCCCCTAAGTCAAAGGAGCATAACTTTTATTAAACAAAGTTGGGTTAATTTTTAATTATAATGGATAAGACAGCACACTACACAAGACTGTGGCATCCCAGCAAAAGTGTTTTGGGAGAGGATTATAGTGAGATTCAAACTGGGTGAGAAGGTTTCCGTAAATGTCTAACAACACAGTATTCCTCTGAGTTAGGTTTTGCATGAAAATTGGAGCAATTTTATGACTGACTATCTTAATGTTTATTTTCTAAAGGCCGAAAGAATGAAACACAAGTGTGTAATTGGAAAGGAAGCAATATCCATTCATCCTCATTGAGATGGAAGGATAATAGTCATTTTGATGGTCGGAATGTTGTTCTGGTTTTTACTTTTTACTGAGATTCCAGAAAAGTTTTATCTTTTCCTTCATGCCTACAGATCAAGGAGTTGCTTTGTCTTCTGTCAGTTAGCAAAACTGTTTCCATTCCCTGGAGCAGCAGGCCTAGCTCATCTCGGAGTAGACAGTGGCAGCTTTGTTGTGGTGCTTAATTTTGAACATGCAAAGTAGTTTAAAGTGATAAATAAAGATAGCCGTAGCATATTCTCCCTCAGCAAAACCGAACAAGCTCTTGTAATGAACGAAGAGAGGAACAGAGAGGCTGACAAAGAACTACCTGTCATTGTAAATGTCCTCTGTTACCTATTAATGTGAAATGTAACTTAACCATGTAAAGAAGGGCCTTTGCTCATTGCTTTTAAGTTTCTAATACGCTCTGTAGTAAGACAAGATATCATTCATTAGCTGTCTGCACATGAGGTCTGTCATACAGTAGATATTGGAATTTTCCTATGATAATTCTGAGGTTTCCTAATAACCTTGTTTCCCAATAGCTTCTGGCATTTCCTCTCTAAGGGGATACTAAAGTGACTCTGGTTGATTCATTCTCATTGTATTTTGTTTCTCCTATGTTTAAATTCAAAGATGAACTTTCACTCTTGATTTGTAACCGTATCCCATATATAGGTGTAAAAACAAGCTACTTTTACATGTCAGTACTTCAAAAGTGAAATTTGGATATAACTTTACCACTGATGAAACATATACATAGTGTATGCCAACTCACTGGTAGATTTTCTTTAAACCTGAAAAACTATTTATGATTTTTACTTCTTTATTAGAATTCAGGTAGCTTTTATTGAGATACTATTTACTTTGGTTTCAAGTAAAACTGCTTAAATTCATTTTACATTACTTTTGAAATACTACTACTTAAACTACATAATTGAGCATAGCATTATCAATGGTTTCCCTCCCTCAAATCTTCCCTAAATTATGTGATTAAAATACTAAAGTGAATCACAACTGAAGTACAGTGGGGTTTAAGGAGAACTGTGAGTTTATGGGGCATCACAGAATGTTATTTTTGTCCTCTGTAAGGAAAATTCTGTCCTTACTTGACCGAAAGGTTATGTGTTTGTGCTTTTTTGGTTTGGAGAAAGAATGGCAATTTGCCAGTGTTCTGTTTTATCATCTCTGAAACAGCCTTGAATAGCTCAGTTGAATAGATGTAGATAAATGCAGCATTCTTTCCTGGAATTGGCTTGGATGCTTCATTGCAAAGAAAATAGGAAATTAAAAATAACTAAAAGTATTGCCAGAAACAAACCCTAAAGCAATTTCAAGAAATTTGTTTGAACAAGAGGCAGATATCTATGCCCATTTGAACAAACAAGGCGTTTTTCAAATAATAACCATCCTCAAAAGATACCGACACACGAAAGATAATGTCCTCATGTTGATGTTAAAGAAAAAATTGTGTTTCAAAACTGAATGATATGTCAAATAAGATGATTCTTTTAAAAATAACTCCAATGTAGATGAAATATGTATTTTAAAATTGTAAATATCTATTTAGGCGGTTTTCTGCAAATGTGAATTTTTCTAACAGAACAATCCAATGAAAACCTAGACTAAAATATATATACTCATTCATTTTAAGGTTCAGATGACATGATTCACAGTTGGTACTACTTTATGTACTAGTTTTAGTTCTGCTTTGCAACCTCCTATCACAGCTCTAGAACACCACACTCCAACCACATAGAGACTAGAGTACTCAGTTTACAAGGTAATTTGTAGTTCAGTCTGTGAATCTAACTCATAACAATATTGGGTATGTTTGCACGAAGTCTGTTTATTTTCTTTCAAGAAAATCAGAATATGTATTTTATGCAAGTTGAGCTATTGCTTTAATGCAACTGACTATTACTTAGTATTTCTTGAGTGTGACTTCCAGACCACTGTTCTGGTAATTTTAGGACCACAGAATGTGCAACATTTATTATACATGACTATAAAACACATTTCAATGCTCATGGTTTTTATATAATGTTCATCAATGTGACATAATAAAGAATCTCAGCAATACTAAAGCATACCCAATTTAAATGATATAAGAAACAAAGCATTGTGGGAGTCACGTGGGTGTTTTGAATGACATGATTGTGAGAAAGTTCACATCAGACTGAAGTCATATGTGCTCAGGTCACAGGCATCATCCAATCATGCTGATGTTGACATTCAAAATGATGTGTGTCTGGCCCTGTTCTAAGCACTTCACAATATTTTAGCACAATCTCAGACTTAGGTCTATATTACACATGAGAAAACTGAAGACTGGAGTCTCAGCAATTTGTCTAAGGTTAAGAACTACCAAATAGCAGACACAAGGTTTGAACTCATTTAGTCTGCTTCCCGTGTAAACAGTAGAACAGGCTGCTTCGTGTTCAGAAATACCAGTGCTATTTAGAGCACATGTAGTTTTCAGTGAGATTTATTGGTTTGATAAACATTTTTTCAGAAAAAGCTGTGGTGCTGCACAATATTTAATTCCTCACCCCCCCCATCTTTCTGGGGTTTGATCTTAGGACTTAGTACCAATTAGAAATGTCCTGCACCCCTGAATTACATCCCCATCCTAATTCCCCACTATTGTCTTCACTTAGAGACATATGATTTATCACATGCTATAGCACTGCCTTATTGCTTCCTGCTTCTGTTAACAGAGATTACATCCTTAAAATTTACACAGAATTACTTTAGTGAGTTCCAGTGGTTTTCATTGGCAAGTGTTTTCTTAAATGGAAAGTGAAAGTAAAGAAAAACAGAAAGAACTAATATTTCATCAATTATACTTATTCATGTGTAAGCACCAAATATCTTGAAGACACAGAACTCCAATGATATGTGAAGACTGACTGCCCTTATATAGTTCTCATTATATGCGAGACACTATTCCAGGTGCTTTTCATATTTCAACTCCTTTGACCATCATAGTCACAGTTCAATACAGCATAAAATTATTACTACCATTGCTGTTTCACTATTTACTGTTAATGAGAAAAGTGCAACGAATAATAAATAACCTTCCCAAATTTTCTCATTTTGCCAGTTTTAGAATGAGGATTTCATATAGAGTTTATTATATATATATATATATATATATATATATATATATATAATATTTGTACTTTGACTTGTCTAGCATTCAGTTATTCAGCAAGTGTTTGATAAGCATTTTTGAATGTTGGTCTGTGTCACGTATTGTATTATAATTTGAAATTCTAGCAGTTAATAGGATATGCAAAACCCCCTGCTTTCTTAGAACTTATCTTCTAGTGCAAGAAAATAGAAAGTAAACAGTTATCTCACAGTCTATGCATGTGACAAACTGCTAGAAGGAGAACAGAGAGATGTGAGGTGGACTAACTGCTAGAAATGAATATTCTATAGTAAAATCAGTGAAAACATCTTTAAGTCATGCACAAACTTGTAAAGGAGATAGTAATATAGGAAACCAAAACAATAAAGTTAGTTGAAATTACATGGAATGTAAACTTTTACCAGTGTTGGCAAAGGCCAGACTGTTAACCATTTGATAGCTTTGTCGATCGTTAGAAGATATTATAGTATGAGTTAAGTTGGTTGTAGATAATTTATTTTCCCAACATTTATTAGCAGAAATTAAAGATAAGTGGTTTAAATATTTTTAATGTGTGAGAACAGCATCCTAGGCAGATAATAAGACTCACATGGATTCTTCAGTTTTAATAGCAGAGGGACTATATATATATATATATATATATATATATATATAGTCCATATATATATAGTCCATATATATTTTTTTTTAAATGTAGGCAAAAGTATAAGCAAGTTAATCAGTGGAGTTAAAATTAGCTAGATGAGGTTAGAAATGCTGAAAGTCAGAATTAAGGATTTTAATTTAATGCATCAAATCATTTGGAGAGTTTTGTGGTATGTCATTTCTTTATATACTGCAATATGCCTAGTCCCTAGATGGCTACTACTGTTCCCTTTCAGTTGTGGATTTTTCCCCTTACCTTAGCAAGAATAATTTCTTAATTTTATTTTTTAACTTTTGTTGTTATTATTATTGATACTATGAATTGAAGTCAGAACCTTGTACTTTCCAGGCAGGCAGTTATGCATCTGGAGTATATCCCTGGCCCTAAAAATGATTTTTTAAAAGTAAAAATATACCATTTTTGATCTCCAGTACCAAAAAAAAAACCCACCATCTTATTTCTAAGCATAAATTTTGTAGAAGGCTTCTCATTGGTTTCCTTAAAATAAATAAAATGCCAAAATGACCTAAAGATACATTTGATTTAACCCCGTTACCTTTGATTTTCATCCCTCTCCTCTCTCTCTCTAGTTCATTCTTACATAACCATCCTGACCTTCTTTTCTGCTTTTACATCTGTAGATTTCTCTGAAACATTCTTTTCCTCATCATATAGTGACACATATACAGACATCTATAGTCACCAACAGCCTACGTTTTCAGCCTGATGGGCTTCAGAGCCACCCAGGGTATTAGTAAAGCACACTTCTGGATGTAGCTCAGTATGTATGGACGCTGGACCTCACATCCTGGCTCTTTCCTCTCTTCTGCTGTTCTGCTCTGCGTTCTGTCCATCATGAATTAAGCAGCCCTGCTCCACCAAGCTTAACATCTCTACCTTGGAGCCAGCTGACCAGGGACTGAATCCTCTGAGACTGTGAAGCAAATGAACATATCTTCCTTTAAGTTGTGTATGTTGGATATCAGTCTAGGAGATGAAAATGTAACCAATATGTAAAATTTGTACTGTTACTGGAGTTTAGAAGCCTTTGGAATTGGTTTGCAGGAAAAATTTGGAAAGGTTTGCAGAAGTCAACTAAGAAAACCTAAAATATTATGTAAGCAGAACATGATAAGCAATTCTGATCAGAACTCAGAAGATCAGAATACTGACAGGATTGTGAGGAAAAAGGCCAGGCTTATGAGGTTTCAGATGGGAATAAGGATTTTATTAGGAATTGGACAGGAAATCATGTTTTATTCTTAAGCAAAAATATTATCTGCATTTACCCATGTCCTGAGACTTTGGAAGAAGCTGAATTTAAGGGCTATAGACTAATTAAACTGTCAGGAAAAATTTCAAGACAGCCTAGTGTTCAGGCTGTATCACAGGTAAAATTTTAGCTGCTTTTAGACAGATCTACATTGAAAATAAGGAGCAACAAGTGGAGCCAAAGTGTTTAAGAAATGTTGCAACTTGTCCGAAAAGAAAGCATATGTAAAATTGAGATCAAAGAGAGTATAATTGCTATACAGATTGCCACCACTGAAAACAATCAAGTTTCTTTTTTTTAAAAAAACTGGGACAAGAATAAAGATGGCTTGAGGGTATCTCAGGAATCAACAAGACCAACCCATTGGCAGCTCAAGGATAAAAGTGTGAACTTTTCATTTGAGAAGAGAGTGCTTAAGAATGCTGCTTGAGAACAATCACCGAGTGAATTGGTTCTTCAGGATTCATTCCACTAAGCTCAGCCATGCAGGCTCTTAGAACCTTCTATAGACACGGTACAAGGCCAGAGCTCCCGGTGGTGGCACACCTTGGCATGGTCCACATGGTGCAGGTGTTTGTGGCATGCAGAATACAAGAGTTTGTGAACAGGAAGAAACCTCCGCCCAGTTATAACAAGAAAGCCTGATAGTCCATTCATTATGTTCCATTATGTGTGAAGTCATGGTAATGAAGGTGAAGATTCAGTTGAGCGTCTAGGTAGTCAGAGCCTCCAAAAATATAGAGCATCTGTAGAGGAAAGCCACAGACCACGAGTGGAACCAATACAAGAAAGAGTCTACTTGAAAGGCTTTAAGGATGGAGCCACCTAGGCCCTTTGGAACTCACATTTTACCACCACATCCCCTGGACGATGGACACGGAGCTACAGAACTTAATTTTTCTTGCATTTTCTGTTTTTTTCTATCCCACCTCTTTTTTTTCCTCCTTTGGAATGGGAACAATTATTCTGTGCTATTTTATGTTGGGATTACATAGTCTTTTTTTTTTTAATTTTACAGTGGTTCACACAAAAGAGTCTATCTTGAGTCTCAGAGGAATCTTTGAATTTGGATTTTTCAGCAATGCTGCAGCTGTTAATGAATTTGAGGAAGGCATTGGTGTCTCTTTAGTGGTACCTAGGACCATTATATCATAGTAGGGTGGAATTATGACCTTGTATATTTTTGGAGATTAAGTATGACTTAAAGAGATGCCAAGCGGACAAAGAGTGAAGTGTGCCAGTTAAGCTTGATCACAAGTTTGATTGATTTGAGAGTTATTTAAGGGATCAGTAACTCACACTTCTACGAGTGCCCATGTGGGGCATACAGACTTAATTTTGGATGCTATTACTGATATCTGGGCCCTTTCTCTTGGAGCTACACTATTCTTTGCTTTCCATTTAGCATGAACTAGCAGCTTTGGTCTGCCACCATACATTTTCTGCCTTGGAACCAGCTGACTGTAAACTAGATCCCTGAAACTATGAGCCAAATACACCCCTCCTTTAAATTGTGTGTGTTGGCTATCTAGCCCCAGTAACAAAAAGCTAATAGAAATACACACCTTCCTTTCATGAGTTATATTCTGTTGATTAATGAGATTGTTTGATTAGTGTCTTTGTCATCATCTGTTAACATGAATATAGACAGGATCATGTCTGCTTGATAAATTTTAACTGTTGCATTTCTAGCACTTATCAAGGTGCCTGATACAAGGTAGGGGCTCAGTAATAACTTATTTAATAAGCTAGTCCATGAACTATGTTAAGTATTTTAACAAAATGCATATATTTGCAAAGGGATTTCAAATACATTATTCATGAAATTACTAACAAAGGAAAGAATAAAAATGGGGCAATTCAAGGCATTAAAACACTAAATGGGCAATATTAAGGAGCCATTTTCCAGGATAGCAAAATTTGCTAAAAATGAAGATTTAAGGTACTGAAATAATATATCAAATGCTAGGGGTATAAGACAGCTCAACTAGAAAATACTGATTTTTGTTATATATATTTTTGTACATGTATATGTGTATATATATATATATATATACATATATATATATATGCATTTTTATCTGTAGTACTAGAAATAATCTAGGACTGGTTAAAGCAATTTGTTTTTCTCTCTAATATAAATTAAATCTGTTGATTATGAAGTACAATCTATAGCAACTGAAAATTACTAAGGAAATGGAGGAAAACTGTTTCTGTTCTGACTTACTTGTTTGTAAATGTGGGAAACATGTGTCTTAGTTTTTACTTGAAAGGTAGCTTCGATTCTGGCTGTGTGGACCAGGAAATGATTCAAGCACATTGTTACCTTGTAGAGCAATCCCTGTACTATCTGCATTTTAATTACATGGTCGTCTTCCGTATCTGTCTTTGTGGTGCATATCCTTTTATTTTTTTTAACAAGGGCAACAATCATATTGGATTAAAGATCCACCCTAATCCACTATGGATTCAATTTTACTTATTATATATATCTAGAGAAACTCGATTTTAACATTTTACACTTTCAAAAATGACTACAGTAAAATAGGTGTGAAAAGGCACCTTTCTAGACCTGGTTTTTGGCTGCAAGAATGGACAAATTTTAGAGTTATACTAAGAAACAAAGAGAGAAACTGAGAAAGACTGAAAATAGAATTTTAATGGACTTTTTACAATTTGCCTGTTAGTAGTATTTTACTTCAAGTTCAAAACCTAAATAGGTGAAAAGAGACTTCTTTCATTATCTCCTCCTTTATTTTTTATTCAGAATTATATAGTTCACTGGGTGTGGTGCTGTATGCCTTTAATGGCAGCACTCCAGAGGAAGAGGACTGCGTGGAGAAACCAGACAGGTTGGGCTACACAGTGATTTCAAGGCCACCCTGAATTACACAGCAAGACCCTGTCTCAAAACATTTTATAGTTTTGGTTCTTTTTGTTTAAAAACAAAACAATACAACAACCACAAACTTATATAGTTCAATCCTAAAAGCACTATTTTCCTGTAACTATGGGAGATTCTGCTTATATCCTATCATCTAGCACTGCACCAACTGCCTTCATTTCCTCCTCACTTACAGCTGGAAAGCAGAGTCATCTTAAAACTATGCTTAGAGACACTTTCTCTCTTTAGGAAACCAGTATCTTGTTATTTATCTAACAAATGTTTGTTGAATTATGACAGAAGATAATTACCCAATTATGAAACAGGCACATAGTGTCCTGCTTGTAACTTAAGTCTGCATGGGAACATAAACAATGAACAATTAAGCAAACACGTGGATAATGATAAAACTTAAAGCATGCCACCACTGTGTGTCCCACGAAACAGGGCTCTGTGATTACAGAGTATCAGTGAAGAGTGGAGAGAGACACTGAGAAGTTCAAGAAGGAATGTTTAACTTGGTGACACAACATTTGGAATTGAGACACGAGGTCACTACTGAAGCCTAAAGAATCAATGAAACCACTCAGGTGGACATGGAGAAAATGTCTGCACAAAAGGCTGGTTCAGAATTCAAATTTATATAAGTGATGAAATCTGAGTTGGTCTTATTGAAGCAGAGATGGGAGTGAGCACGTCAGATACTCATTGGTCCCACAGTCATGAAACTATCTAGGGACACAATTTACAAAACCCATGGCGATGGGGGGAAAACAGAGAATAAGGCAGATCTTAGCTCACAGCATCCATGTGGTCTATTACCTCTGACCTTCATGTTCTCATTAATAGTACTTTATAATCTCTGGTCTTTTAAATTCTGCCCCTGAGTTACATAGGTCATTCTCAGCAGGTTCTACAGATTCCAGTGTTCAGGGATTATATGCAAATAAAAATGTGTTTTTTCCTTAATAGAACACGTTATCATTAATACAATGTTAATTTTACGGGCAAAACAAAACAAATTACATTTTCCTAATCTGCATTGCTTTCTGTTTTACACTAAAGTTGGAAAATGTTCGCTTATAAAAGCAGTTTCATAAGCATTTTCTCTGTGCAGAGTTCTCTTTTCCTTCCTCTCCCTTTTCTCCAGCTTCTTCAGCATTTTCTTACAATTACATGTGACCTGTAAAGTTATGCCACGTTTAAAATCTGAGTTCAAGAAATCAATTTTCAAAAATTTCTGCTTACAAAAAAAATTCTACTTACTCCCTACCAAGTTTTTCCTTAAAAATCTGGGCTCTATTCTTCCAGCCTGAGCTCTCTGCACAGTGTGTGTTTTCTCTTCTCCAGTAGTAACCCTTCTGTGTAGAGCAGTGTTTTACTTGCAAATTAGTCTTATTGAACAGCAAGCTCTTTTATAAGCAGGGTAAAATACTGGAAGGAAGATGTTTGAAGTGACAAATAGCAACTTGCAGAAGAAAATTGAAGCAAATTTTATTTGATTCGTTGCTATTTCCTATATTTTGGAAAATTATCTTCTTCTGTCTTTATTAAACTGTACGTTTATTACTCTTGAGTGAACAAAAATCTAGTACATGTTTTAAAAGCTCCTAGAGAAAACAAAACTTCCATCAAGCAATTATTGTTTTTCCATATCATTTTGGGCTATTAGGCTTAATGCTTACAAACACAGACACCTATTTTTGGAGGTCATTTTACCAAACACCATACCAGTCTAGTTCAACAAGATGAACTGTTCCAGTGAACAGTTAGAAGTGTGACTTTCAACAAAAAGATATTTCATAAATACACTGATGTAACATGGTCAGACAAGGAAAGTTCTAACCTGGACTCACTGAATTCTAGCCTAGGTCTGCAATGGTAGAGCTATGTGGTTATGTCGAACTCTTTAACTCTAATAGTGTTCTATTATTTTATAAAATGGGGATAATTTAGAAATATATAAGTTAACTAGTAAAGCAAATGTGTGAGGATCAATTGAGTTAATGTAAGTTTTTAATATTGACTGGAAGGGTTTAAGCACTGAGTTCTTGTTTGCAATCACTACTAATAGGAAGCCTTTTTTGTTAAGTATAGAGAATTCTGTGCTGAACTTTGGTGAAGACCAGCATTGAGCAGACAAAAAAACAAGAATATGTATTTCCCAACTATAATCATGCTAGAAGAAAATAAGCAAGGTGTTATGAGTCATATAATTAGAAAGATTAAAACAAGGATAAGAAATATGGAGTAAAAAAGGAAGATTTGGGGAAAATACTTTGTCACCCAAAGAATGGGTTTTATCTCAGTGTTGTATATTTTTAAAAATAAATCATTGAAACTTGATAAATTTTGGCACTGTAACACCTTGTGTAATTTTTTTTGTAGCCTATCAACTAAGAGTGTGCCAACCGCCACCCCCTGTAGCCAATGCTGAAATTTTGACAGAAGATGATGAATTTGAAATAGGTAAGGTCTGTTAAATGACTCTCAAAGAAAACTATACCGTTAGCAGAGTTACTATCTTAAAAGGAAACAAAAATAAGGAAGAATACCAGTCTATTTTTAGTCCCCTTTCTTTGGATTGATGAAGATTATTTCTAACTGTGAGAATGACAGAATGAAAACAGGAAAGGAATTGCTCACAGGAAGAATGTATTCTGTTTTTCTAGTATGTACTTTAGAAAGTAATGTTGGAACTTGATCCACATAACGAAATGCTGGAGCTTGTACCCAAACTACTTTCTCTAATTTGAATTCTATCTGTGTTCTCTGAGTTCAAGATAAAGACTAACTCCATAGAATAATGATATATGGGGTATATTAGAAGGCATATTTCATTTATATATTTTGAAAATGTTGGTGGCTAACTGAGCTCAAAATCCCTTTAAACTGAGTTGGAAATTCATTCCAGATAATGTTTCACTATTTGAAAAATGAGGCAAGACAATAAAATTCATTAATCAACTTTGTTATTATTATCTTGATTTGGTTTATGACTTGTAAAACAAGTATCAGTGACCAATATGAGTCTAATTTTCATATAAAATTGATGAATTGGAAGCCAACTACTTGATTAGGTTACATGAATATCTTACCTACTCCAGTCAAATTATTTCTTTCCCTCTACTGCGTGTTTCCAGTCAGTATGCACCAGTACAGATGGGTTAATAGTGTACTGTTACCTTTGATTCTGATTGATTATCACCAATTAAGCACTGATTGTTCAGTATTTTGAATATCATTGCTGCTTATAAGTCATGGAAATTTTTACACTGATTAAAATTGACTAAAATGAAAAATAGATTCTGCTCTTACAGTTGAAATATCTACTCATTTTTACCACTGTTTTGTTGTTTATTGCCATCTTTTCTTCCTCTCTCTCTTTTTTTAAAAATAGGTGATATTATTAGATATCAGTGTCTTCCAGGATTCACACTGGTCGGAAATGCGATTCTGACCTGCAGGTTAGGAGAGCGCCTCCAGATGGACGGGGCACCTCCAGTTTGTCAAGGTAACAATTTGCACATACAAGGCAGGTGTGAATCAGCAAGTACAAGGTTACTTATTTGTTAAATTTTGACATTTAAGCCAGTAACAGCAAGACTGAAAAATAATCCATTTCACATCAGTACTGAATATTTAGCTGCCAGCAGTGCTATGAAGTATGAAACATATGTGGTGGTTTTGCTTTGCAGCATTTCCCAGAATTAGTTTTAAACATCTTTGATGCTTCCAAACTTTAACATTTCTTTTGTTTGTTTGTTTGTTTGTTTTGTACTGGGGATCCAACTCATGCCCTTGTATTTACCAAGCAAGCACTTAAACTGCTGAGCTAAATCCCCCGGCCCTAACATTTCTAAAGTAATTAAAAGTCAGTCTAACTTGTTTAAATTAGATTTTCTGTGGGCATGAGGAAAAAGGCACATCACTTTAAGTAAAGCTCTTAGGTTAATGGGTTTTACCTGTAAAATATTTATTCTAAGCATTATATTCTTTAAACTTTATTTAGGCTACTGTTAAGTTCAAAGCACTAGTGCTATGTGGCCCTCGATGGGAATCTGTCATAGCGTAAGAGATGATCCCTTCCACAAGATTGTGATGTGATGTTTAGAAGACAGACAGGAAGATAATCTTTACCTGCGTGAAGACCAGAGCAAGCTTGAGAGGATCGCTGTTTCTTGAATTACAGATGGGCCAATCAAATTTATTCTGGTGGAACAGGGCTAGTGAAAGGGCCTATAAGTGGCAGATGCAGATGCAAAACACAAGCGAATGCGAATCATGGACTTCAAGGAATTCACTGCTTCTATGTTCATTAGGGAGATTGGCCTATAGTTCTCTTTTTTAGTTGGGTCTTTCTCTGATTTTGGTACTAGAGTAATATTTGCTTCCAGGAATGACTTAGGAAGAATTGCTTCCCTTTCAGTTTCATTGAAGAGTTTGAGGAGTGTCGGAATTAAGTCTTCTTTGTATTTCTTGTAGAGTTCTGCAGTGAATCCATCTGGGCCTGGGTTCTCTATGCTCAACTATAGCAGGGAAAGAGATATTTTGACAGCTACCGTTAATGTCCGGTTGTCTTCTTGTAAAGTATTGTGTTGCTTATGTTGTCCTGTTCTGATCTGCTTTGTTCTGCCCTCTTTTGTTTTATTCTCTTTAAAATAAAAAAAGTAATAAGAACTATAGGAGTAATAAAAACCAAAATGCATAATTGCTACTGTAAAAGAGAGAGCAAAAGAAAGTGCTCTAAAGGATATAACTGCATGTATGTTTAAATGTGGAAGATAGATGACCATACTACTGCTTTTGTGAGATTGTTGAGCAGAACTGTTAATAGTCTCACTGTTTGAATGTCTACTGTGTATGCTTTAATTTTGTAACTTGAACAACTATTCCCAAGATGACAGTATGTAATTTATCAACTAGTGATTTCTTAGTGGTTTTTTTTGTTGTTGTTTGTGTTCTTTTCTTTATTTCCTTTGGAATTCTGTATTGTTGCTACCCTCTTTTCTGTTTTGTTTGGTTGTTTTTTTTCTTTCTAAATAAAATTAAAAAAAAAAGAAAGAAAGAAAGAAAGAAAGAAAGAAAGAAAGAAAGAAAGAAAGAAGAAAGAAAGAAAGAATTCACTGCTGCCGGGCTACCTGATGCAGAACCTTCAGGGACCTGTAGGATTATCATGCTCAGCCACTGTATCCTGATGATATGTAGCCCATATCAGTGCAAACACATAGCAACTAATCACAAGTATTGTTTAATGTAGGAAAATTGAACTATATTAGATTATCTTTGGCCTTATTGTCTTGGATTACTTCCTTTATTAAGGTTTATTCTAAGGGTATGGAGTCTGTTTCCTGCACATTGTCATTTATTTATTTACTTATTTATTTTGGCCCTTGTTCAATATTTTAACTGTTATGATAAACTTAAGACAAAATTCTTTTGATTATTTTAAAGATGCAATAAATAAGATTTATCATTTGATTTTCTATTTAATTGGAAGCCTTTTGACAAGAGAGAGAATTTTCACAAGAGTTTGTAAATTACAAAAAGAAAGTAGGTTTGGAGGTATAAACCAACCTCAATGAGAGATTTGCACATGATCTAAGTCAATGCTACTAGAAAATCCTTAAATTTATTAGGTATTCTGAAATCTAAAATACTGTTCTGGATATGTGCATATCAGTGATTCAGTTTTCTCCTTCATGCAAGACTGCTCTCTAACCAGATTGGATAGAATTCATTTTTGAGCAGTTAGATATGCAATTGGAAAGATAGGGTTACTATCTCTTAGGAGACAATGCATGATAAACTAACTTGCACATACAAGGCAGGTGTGAATCAGCAAGTACATAACATGACTTTTTTTGGCTCCAATATATAAACTACTATGTGAACTCTTGAAAGGAAAGACTTGTTGGAATGTCTAGCTCTCCATGCAATACTTTATGTTTTTTTAAATTGAAAAGAGGTAAAATAGAATTTCATAACAAAAAAATCAGAGAGTAACAATAGTTAACAATTTGCATATTGTCATCTTTCAAAGTAATTACTCAGAATACAAAAGGGAGATCCATGTAATGATTTTAAATTAAATTAAAGTAATATGGGTAACCTAGATATTTCACGATCTCTTGTTTTCTCAGTATTTCACAGTCTTATTTCCAAAATCAGAATTTTTTTATATATTAGTAACTATAACTCTTATTAGTCTGCTTCTATGAAGAAGGCAGAAATGATAATTACATTTGTGTACCACAATTACTCTTCACATAATAGTTGAAAGTTAATAAATCACTCCTCAAAATGAATCTATGTAGTTTCTATGTTGAGTTGACCAGGAATTAAAGCAAAGAAGCTGACTTAACATTTTTTTTTTAAAAAATTGAGTTAAAACACAAGCTTGCTCAAAGAATCATTTGTTTGGAATCTGCAAGGACAAATTTATATTGTTGCACAGTGCTGACAGGCAAGTGTGAGGTCATCAGTTTGATTCTTGGTACCAACGAACTGACCAAAAACAAACAAACCCAAATCTACATAGTTTTAGTCTCTTTCAAAGTACTTTAGTTTTTCCACTTTTCTTAAAAGGTGAAAGTATTATTTTTGTTTTTTCAACTTTAAATCCACTTTAATTTTGTATATTTCACTTAAAGTGTTACAAGTCCAAATATGGTCCTCCTTAGGGACTTCTAAATAAAGGAAATCTAGTAGCCAGTTGTAGTTGGTGATTAAAAACACTGGCTCCGCTGAATCTGTGAGACTTTCGGAATTTTAAACTTTCTAGGCATCTATTTCCTTATATGTACAAGAGGAATAAAAATTACATGTACTTGATCTCAGAATATAGTCAGTGGTAGAATACCAGTGTATTATGTGAAAATCCAACACAAAAAAATTACGAACATACTTTTAAAAGTTAGGACAGGTAATATATGCTTAAAAGGCTCTTAACGCCAAACGTATAATTATAGTCAATAAGCATTTCCTCTTATTCTTGCTTGTCATGAGGTTTCTTTTCTGTTGGATACTGTTAGATTAGTGAGTTTTGAATTTATGGTAAAGTACATTAGATCACTCCATTCGTTTCAAAATGCCAGTCTGTGATATTCAGTCAGAATTATGTTTTTAGGCTAGGAATGATCTGATATTATTCTTGCTTTTTTTAAAAATCTCAAAATAATATCCATGAGGCACAATCTAAAGCTAAAGTAAAATAAAATGAAGCAAAGTCTAACACAAAAGAAAATAGCTCTTAGATTCAGCTATACTGTATTAATCACCATATAATCATTTTTCAACAATCTGAAAATTAGTTTTAGCAAATTTTCTTTTCAAGTGTTTTAAATTCAGTAACATGATTAAAATGAAATCACATACTGCTATAATTCAATGTTTTTCTTGTATTTTTCCATACCTACTTTTCTTGGAAACTTTATAACTCAGAAATATTAAATTATCTTTGCACCCTGAAAATTTTGAATGTATGAATTCTTCATATATTTATCTATATCTCACCAACTATATTTGGTATTTCTAAGCCCTTGCATTTGAATTAATACAGTAAAAAATTCTTCATTAGGAGATTAATTATTTTATGATACAATGAGGTCTGACATTGAAGAAATGGAAGTTTATATATAATAGTTCAATCACGGAATGATATGAGATGTGTTTTTAATTCATGAAATTCCTCAGCAAGGGGCAGGGATGTGAAAAAGAAAGAAGGATGCAAGAGGAAGATGTGATCATAATATATAGTATGCATGTATGAAAATACCTTAATTAATCCCATTAACCTGTAGAGTTAATATACACTGACAGTTTCCTCATTCATCCATCTCTCCAGTTGTTCAGTGTCTCAGAATACTCAAAATGTATTCTCTGGAATTTAAAAACTCTTCAGTAATGTTATACATAGGGCATTTTAGTACAGCCACTTCTGTTCTGATAAAAGGAAAGATTTTTCCTCCAATGAAATAAATCTTGTTTGGTATTTCTTTGGTTATATCTGTACAGTGTGAGATGTTCTGAAGATTACTACATCCTAGAGCTTCAAACTAAAATGTTATCCTTTGAGTAACAGCATTTGATCATCTTAGTTACATTCTTGTTCCAAATTCAAATTTAATTATAGGTTTCTATTTTTGTTCTAATATGCAAAGGCTTCTGATGCCAGCAATTAAAGTTTATTGTGCATTGCAGACTGTTAGAACCTAATTATATTGCTTTGCAAGTATATAACAAAATTTTTCTATATTTTTGTATATTTCTATTTATTCATGACATATCTGATATTAAAAGAAGGGTAATATGAAAGAAGAGGAGCTTGTGTTTTAGTCTCCATTTAAGGGTTGGAGATAGCACCAGACTGATAGCTACTCAATCTCTTGGAGTTGTGTGAAGTCCTTGTTGAAACACATCCTTGACACCAGGAATGACTTTGCCTGAAACGAATGCCCAGAAAGGGCAGTTTCCTGAAAGGTGTGAGGGTTAATAAGACAAGTAAGGGAGCAAAACTATAAAGAAAGAAAGCATAAAACAAAGACATGGATAAGAGAGGCAGAGATAGGAGAATATAGGAACATAAGGAAAAGTTATGAAAGAATGTGAAGAGACAGAAGGAAATGAATGCCTTATATGTTACTTATGGATTTATTGTCCATAAGGTAGTACCTCTTCCATGTAACATAAAAAGAAAATTATTATTATAAAGTTTAGGTCATTATATCAGAGTTTACATGTAATTTTAAATATGTTTCATGACAGATAACTCAAGATATCATCTTCTGTATGTTACTAAACATGAAAAGGTTCTCTCAGATTGTCACTATTTCATGATGACTTTCTTTGACAGTGCTCTGTCCTGCCAATGAGTTACGGCTAGATTCCACAGGAGTCATACTGAGCCCTGGATACCCTGACAGCTACCCAAATCTTCAGATGTGTGCCTGGAGCATTTCAGTGGAAAAGGGCTATAACATCAGCATGTTCGTAGAATTCTTCCAGACAGAAAAGGAATTTGATGTTCTTCAGGTGTATGATGGTAACCACAGGTTATATTTACTAAATGTTCATTAATTCAGTCCATATGCTCTAATTCTACTTGGAGGCCTTCAGTATAAACAAGAATGAATGTGATCTGTATTTTTATAGGTATTATACAAGTGTTAACATTCACTACATACCAGATAAGAATTTTAATCAGGTTGATTATTTTTTTTTTCAATCTGTAGTCACTTTGAAACATTTAAAGCATCGCGTATCTATCATGCTTTCATATATTACTGATGAAGAAGATTGGCCATAGAGCAATTTAGGGATTCATTGTGGTGCTAAAGATAGAAAACACTAAAAATAAATGAGAATATAATTTTAAGTCATATCTAAATCATGTTATTTTCTTTCTCAAGGACCAAACATTCAAAGTCCAGTGCTTGTTTCTCTCAGTGGAGATTATTCATCTGCTTTTAACATAACAAGCAATGGTCATGAAGTATTTCTTCAGTGGTCAGCAGATCATGGCAATAACAAGAAAGGCTTCCGGATAAGATACATAGGTATGAAATTCCTTTAACTTCAGCACAGATCTCACCAGATGCTCATTTCGACTGAGTAAAGAACCTAGGCACTATCCAGTGTGACATGTAGTAAGACTGCAGCTCTCCCATTGATGTTTCTTGCAAACTTTGTATAAACTCTGTGCTCGATTTCCATGTTGTAATTATATGTAATCTCACATCTTGCATATGATTTGCCTTAAGAGTTAAAAGCATATTATATATATTCATGACTTCTCTGAATTTATTATAAATTAAACTGAAATTTTTAATTATTTATTTTAACTGACTTTCCCCTGAAACTATTGGTAAATGTTACTAATGTTGCTCAGCTGTGTATTATTTGATCTATTTAACAAGTTCGCTAGGGCTGGGGATATAGCTCAGTAACCCAGCACCTGACTGACAAGTGTAAGGTTGTGAGTTTGATCCCTGGTACCAAAAATAAATAAATAAATAAATAAATAAATAAATTCTTTAAATAACAAATTTAAGCAAAAGCTAAACATACAATGTTAAATAAATATGTTTTAAACATTATCTTTCTTATGATATGCACTAAAACATTGAAAATAGCATAACAGTGATGAATCTATTTAAAGTATAACTATCGTCATTGCTTTTCATTGGATAATATTTAGAAAGCTGTGAGCTGAAAATTCTTTTTAATATTGGGGTGATATAGCTTTTTGCATATGCTCTCCTGTTTCCAAGATCACTGAGCCTTAGGTAATAACTCCCTTATGTAAGTAGATACACATAGTTTTCCATGGTGTGAAAGTCATACTTCCTTTCTTTGTATCATCTTACATCACATCAGAAACCTAGGGGTGAGCTCAATAGCAGAACACATCAGAAGAATCCACCATCTCCTTCTCAACAGTATTCGGTTACTATGAGTACAACTGAAATTCAGAAATGATTTTAACACAATCTTTTAACATAACATGGAGGAATAAATTTTGAATTTTATTTCTAAAAGGCATACTCCTGGATTTTACACATTTATGTAAATGTTCCAATATTGATGCAATGTACAAATGAAATAATCCTGTCTGATTTCCTTGACTTAATCGTATGGCAGTTCAATGTTCACTTAATAATTTATTTTATGAGTGAGAAGTAACATCACTGAGAGTATGTTACTAAAATACTTACAGATTTAATTCTATAATAACTTTCTATTCAGTTAAAGTAAAAATAATGAACTAAAAATTGAAATATATGCCCAACCATCATGAAGAATGTAGTATCTGGATGTGTATTTAATGAAGTATGTTAGTGCAGTTTAATTAAAATTGTGTCTTGAGCATATAAAGTTTAGCAGAATAAGCCACATTGGAAATGATCATTGTAACTTTGAGGACATCCTAATCTACTCAAACACTGTAGGTATTAGATTAACTATATTATAGACCTACCCTTATTCATGTTAACATTCGTGGCAAAATTTGATATGGATATAAAGAAAACACCACTTTGATCTACCAAGAACAGCTTGACATATTAAATATGTATTTTTCTTCAGAAATTGACAGGTTATGGCATATACATTCAAGTCCAATCTGATTCTCAGTTCTTTACTTCTAAAGTTTCATTTTTCTCAGATGAATACGTGGAAGTTTCAGAGGGTAAATGCAACCTGCTAGGCTGAATAGTCTCAGAAGTGTATTTATGAAAAACTATTTGACATTATCTTTTGACATTTCAGACTTCAGGAGAGGAAAAGAGTTTTATGTTATTGGCAGTTTTTATCACCATTTGTGAGCCCCCTTGACAGAATGGAAACTCTTTAATAGACTAGGACAGAGGATTAGGAAATGTAGGGCCTGTTTGAGACACCAACCAAAATGAAATGTGTGCCCTAGCATGATATATGGGAGTGTGGAGGTAACTTCAAAGTGACGTGTGTACAACATACTCTGAAATATTGCTCTCGAGATGGAGATATTCAATCCCATTAAATAACAGGAAACGCAGCTTCCAAAATTCAAGGAATCATCTGCAAGACGTTTGAACTCCAGGGGGCTAAAAAAATATATATTACAATACAAAAGACATCTCAGGTGACCATAAAAATGAGAAGGAAGTCCAGAGATTGTCATGTGTCCTACAATTAGATTATTCCAGGAGAGGACGGAAAACCACATCATGTTTGTGAGAACTCAAATTCACACTGATGACAGTTTGTTGGTGTCCATCGCATTGCATGGCTATTTGTAACTTGGTGTGACAGAGGATTTCTGATTCATTAACGAAGCAGTTTTCTCTTCATTTGAAAAGCGTTCTACTGCAGTACTCCGGACTCCCCACCGCACGGGTACGTCATTAGTCAGACAGGTGGGCAGCTCAACAGCGTGGTGCGCTGGGCCTGCGACAGGGGCTTCCGGCTGGTGGGGAGGAGCAGCGCCGTGTGCCGGAAGTCGGCCTACGGGTACCACGCCTGGGATGCGCCGGTGCCGGCCTGCCAAGGTGAAGTGTCTTTGGCCCCAAATCATAAAGCCACGAATAAGTCACAAATCTCATGTAACGTTTTCATTAAAACTCGTAACGGTTCCCCCAAATACTCACATTCAGAAGCATGTCAGGGACTACTGTACTGAAATCGAGACACTAAAATCACGCAATGCTAAATGTAAGGGACATTAAAGCAATCATTCATGTTGAGTGATTAATGTGCCTTTTCTCTTTCCTCTTGTCTGTGATCATCTGCCATTAGATGTACTTTGTTTACAAAAAATTATCCAAATAAGGATGCAGACTGAGCTCTTGAGGAGTTTTCATATCAGTAGTTGGGGACACTATGAGAAACTACATTGCTGACTGAATTTGTCTCAGAGTGTGTGAAATTATGCCCTTAGAGGAACAAATTTAAAGAAGAAAAATTTGAACAACCACTTGTTTGGTTTTCTTCATTGGTTTGGCCAACTCAAAAGGGATATGGCTTTCATTTTTCATTTGTATTTGTTAAAAAACAAACCCTGTCTAAGTGCTGGGTCTGTTTACTGTAGACAAAATGGCAAGCTTGTTTAGAGCTTTTGATTAGGACTTCCTTTTAAAAGAGAGCTGACTACTTGAATCTTCTATCTATGGTCATAAAGACAAGTTCAACCTCAATTATACATGAGAAACTAATGTTGCTGGGCCTTGAAAAATTTCAGATATTTATGCTCACATCAGCATATTTCAAATTCCCTGAAATCTTGAAATTGTTTCGTGAAATTGTTGATAATTTATTGAGTTTAAATATATTTTTACATACAGACTCATTATTCTGAATTTATATTTTTCTATAATTAGAATAGGGAAGTTTTGAGTGACAACTTAAAGTATATTTAATGAAGTAAAAATATAAAATATGCATTATTGAAGCAGTATTTATAAAAGTTGATCTCTTGTTATCATTGAAACCATTTTGAAAGATTATTTTATAAAAAAAAGTTTGCGAGATATGTGATCTATCTCTTTGGACATAGATAATTTATATATCATTAGGGGTAGCTATTCACATAGCCACAAATGTTAAATCCAAATTTGTTTTATGTCCTTCAGTCATTTTTGCTCTTCTTGTGTCTTCAGTCTCCTTACACATCCTCACATATATTTACTGGGACATATAGGCATGGAAAATAAGTACAGTTAAAGAAACAATCACTTTGAATTCCCTGCTGGTTTTTGCTTGCTGAGTGTTCTGTAGAGAAGCCTCTTTGACAACTGTTCATTGATGATTGTTCTGAAATTTCTACTTCCTTCCTTTCTTTTATTTTTCTTTCTTTCCTTGTTCCTGAGAAGTTAAACTGTAAGTGGTCCTCAGGCAGCCACTGTGCTGTCATTTTACTGTGGTGCCTTTTACTTTTCAGCTCTAAAATAGAAATAATTTAATTCTAAACATATACATGGGACTTATGCTATTAGACTGTGTTTATTTTACCTGTCTCTAGATTAAGCTTATATTACTCAACAACTTATAGTGATTTTTTTTAAAGTCAGTATATACATGATTTTCGACGGTGGTGTGGTGGAGAGATGGCTTATTACAAATTAAAATTCCCAGATTCACTTCTAAGTGAAAATTTGTATTTCAAATCAGGAAACCATTTACTTTTTTGCAACCTTATTTTAGAGGTGTATAATTAGATATCAGGATAATAACAGTAATTTGAGACTTCTTACATACACTATTAAGTCAGGTTTACTGTTTTTGTGTTCATATTTTCAGGTTTCCAAATTACAAATATCAAACTGTTGAGTAGTAAGGATTCTGAAGCTCAATTTCAAAAATTTCATTTTCTATTTCACTAAAGTTTTTTGCTTTATATTCAGTTCGCATAGACTGGTACAAATTAAACACATAAATATTAAGTTATATAAGAGAATTAGAAACAATTTCAGGTTAAAATGGGTGAATAGAAAACAAAATATCCTGAAATAGTCTTACTTTTTAAAATTACTTTCACTATAAGGAAAATATATCTAGAAATCCTTCACATGTAACTTGTAAGACTAACTATATTTCCAAATTCAGAAACTTTCTGATTTTGTTAAAGTAATATGATACAGTGTAAATATCAGATATTATATACTAGTTCTAATTTGACTTGAGGTGACATATTCAAACACATGAATCAGATTGCAAAGATGTATCTAAATATTTCCTGTGAGAACATTATACAGGAATATTAATGAACTTTCTTTCGTTGGTGTATCAAAGCCAAGTATGCTCTTTGGAAGGTTGTATGTTTATCCTCCTAGGAAATGAGACTGTGACTTTGGGGTGCAAAGCTGGGAAGCAAGTATTTTTAAATTTTGTGTAATCTTTTGAATTTGTGTAATAAATTGTGAAAGTCAAATGTATGATAGATTAAAGCTAAGACATCTCAAATACATTAATGAAATTTAAGACAATCTTAAGTAGATTTTAAAGCAATTAAGGTCTGGCCATATATTTATCATGTGTATCCAATACATACAATACTCTAAGCATGATGCCCAAATATGTACATTTCACTATACCTACGATAAGTAGCTTTCAGGTAAAATGAATCTATTTACTTTATTCTTGGTTGATGAGTATTGGTTGCCAACTCTTCACAGTCATTAATAGTTGTCTTTAAAATGGAATTAACCAGCCTTGCTAATGATTGTTCAGTAATGAGTTAGAACTAGTTGTACTCTATATTTACACAATTTATATTCTCTTGTAATCAGTGTGAAGGTTGATAACCAAGCACATGATGAAAATAAGACACAAAAATGTAAAAGCATTTACAATATATCAACTCACCAGGTTAGACATAATGTAAGAGCTTGAAGTGAATTATTAAAAATGTGTGGTTAAAAAACTTTTTCTGTGTGATGTAATCTGAAATTCTTTCAAAGGAATCAATCAAATCCCAATGTTTGGTACTTGTTTAAAGTTTACAGATTTATCTAATAAATTAAGCATTTCTTGTTTCCATAACTAGTACACATGTTTTCATTTTAGCGATTTCCTGTGGCATTCCTAAAGCACCAACAAATGGAGGGATACTCACAACAGACTACTTGGTAGGAACCAGAGTTACCTACTTTTGTAATGATGGATATAGATTGTCATCAAAGGAACTCACCACTGCTGTCTGCCAATCAGATGGGACGTGGAGCAATCATAACAAGACCCCTCGTTGTGTTGGTAAGTGTGTTATGGAAATTTAATCAGTTGCATTTCCATTGGCTTTCCATTTCTTGTATGATTTGAAATTATATATATTGTTGAATTTTTAAAATACATGCCTGAAATGAAATGTCATGTCTAAAACAGAAAATTAATGATAAAGTACTGGAAGATAATAAGGGGATTTTTCAATTGGGAACTACAGATTAGCTATGTGGAAAAAATGCTGTGACTTTTTATTTTATATTACAAAGTTTTCATTTATTATGTAAAAAGTCACCCATCAACCAATGTGTGCTTTCAATCCATAGAGTTTTTTTAGTTTTCATTAATAAATTTACATTTCAATACAGTCAGCTCTGATTTTTAGAAAGACAAATGATGCCCCTGAACTGATCCAGAACATTCGACTTTTGTCAGTATTCTTCAGTAGTCTGAATATGTCCTGTTATTGTTATTATCACTGGCAGAGGTTAATGAATACTATGCAATGATAATAGAAATCAACTCTGATAAATAAATTGATATCAAAAAGAACAGAAAGGATAGACTTAAATAATGCCTTTAATTTTCTCTGTGGAATTTTTTTCTTTCCACATAGTGCTAACATTTTAATGTTACTGTGATTTCATTTAAAATGCAGGCTGTTAAATTATTTGCAATTATCTTAGGTGTTATTAATGCTTCTACTTATGTTGAGCAAGTTTTTGAAGCAGCCAAGGTTTATATCACACCTGTTTCATGAAAAGGCCATTCCAATCAAACAAATTTCCTGAAAATATAGTTCTTCCAAAACATCTAAACAAGTAAATTAGTAGAGGTAAGGCTGTAATTGGGTTTCTAGGTAGGTGAAATAATGTGCATATAGACTAAATGATTTGTGAAACAGCAGGTTATGTTCAAGCAACTGCCAGAAGTAACATACTGCTGGGGAAATGGAAATGATTAATATGGAAAAAGTAAAGAACAAACACTAAAGCACCTTGTGTGGCATAACTGTGAACAAATTAAGGCAGTTGAGATAGAAGGTTTGGAATACCGGTGAGCTATAATTAAGAGGTGGAACAGAAATGATTGCCTTATTACTATTTGTGTTTTTGGCTTTTGTTTAGTCGTTACATGTCCAAGCATCAACTCTTTTACCTTGGAGCATGGGAGATGGAGAATTGTAAATGGATCACATTATGAATACAAAACTAAGGTGGTTTTCAGCTGTGACCCTGGTTATCATGGACTAGGTCCTGCTTCTATTGAGTGCCTTGCTAATGGTACCTGGAGTTGGAGAAATGAAAGACCATACTGCCAAAGTAAGTATACAGTCTGACAAACTGATTTCCTCTTATTTCACAAGCTATTCTTGTCATCAAATGTTTAAATAATTTTATTTTCCAAATATTGTAGGGCAGTATATTTTGTGTGTGTGTGTGTGTGTGGCAGGCATAGGACATTACTATGTTGTCCAGGCTGGCATCAAACTCCTGGGCTCAAGAAATATTCCTGACTCAGGTTCCCTACTAATTGGGTCTATAGGCATTTTGCCACCTTTCCAAATCATATAATATTATAATTATTGCTTTATTTTCATTATATTTAATATTTCATGATTATGTTCTTAGTAGTAAATGTTCATAAAAATGGGTTTTTGAACTCATAAATGTACATGAATTCTGGATTTATCATTTACTGGATTTATCATTTATCATGTCAACTGGATAATTTTTGTACATGCTTTTAGAATTTTACTTTGTATTATACTCATTTAGTCAAAAAGGGCACTGAGATTTAATCATCTTACACAAATCACAGAGTCTATGAGTGATGGAAAATTGGTATTCGACCTAAGCAATCAAACAACTGCACTTCTTAGCTTTTAATAACAATGCTATGATGCTTAGTCTATCTAATACTAGATTTCTTAAATGGGGAAGTTCATAATTCATGATGTGCAGATTTTATGCTAAGACATATTTGAAATGCAAGTTTGAACCAGATTACTAAGGAGCTAAGTAAATATTATTGAATCAAACTGAACAATTGAATCAATTGAACAGTTAATTGAATAACTGAACAATTATTTCCACATATTCTTGTAATATAAATGGCTGGAGACTAACATAAGCAGGCTAATTTGATGTAGGGTATTCAGATGATAGACCTGGAAGTCCACTAAACTTTTTTCACTTTAATTTTTTTGTTTACTTTGTCCTGGGAAATATGCTAAGCTAAAATTTCAGCCTTTTAATTTGTATCCAGAATAATTCTATAGCATGTAGATCATCAACCTCATAATTTATAGATAATCTACTCAAGTAAGCACAAATCTAAAGTGACAATGACTTGGAGCGTTAAGATATCAAGCAGCTATGATTCCCTGTAATAAGTATGCAGGTATATGTTGTTATTACTTGTGGATATACTGTGATTTGCAATTTATTTTCTTATTGTTGTGTTTTATTTTTATTTGTTTGTACTGGAAATCAAACTCAGCACCTTGCATTTGCCAGATAGGCACCCATGCCACTGAGCTATATCCCCAGCTCTTTATTTTATTTTATTTTATTTTATTTTATTTTATTTATAGTAGAACAAAACAAAAGAAGGCAGAACAAAACAGATCAGAACAGAACAATGTAAGCAACACAGCACCACTTTACAACAAGACAATCAGATATTAACCGTAGCTACCATAATGTCTCTTTCTTTGTAATCGTTGAGCATGGCTTCACACACAATAATATCAAACATAACAAAATAGTATAAAACCATTCAATGGGGCTGGGGATTTAGCTCAGTGGCATACGTGACTGGCAAGTGCGAGGTCGTGAGTTCAATCCCTGGTACAAAATAAAAAAATTCAGAAGAATGAAAGAATTACAGGGCATTCTGAACGAAGTAACAGAAAATGAACAATGGCTACTATAATATCTCATTTTCCATAAAAAAATTTGTTTATACTATCACATATATAAAATCCAATAAGACACAGCATGATAGAATCAATGGTAATAGAAGGACAAAAGCACGGTAGGACTTCAAAGCAAGACTATATTAAGTCAGCAATGGCTGCCATAAGGTCTTGTTTTCTTCACAATAGCTGTTCATACCATCACACATAATAAAGTCAAACAAAAGAGATTAAAACCATTCCTACTGAATGAAAACGTTTTAAGACTTCAAAGGTATGTAGTGGGGAATCATGATTACCCTAAAATCTTATATGTACTCTTATCATTTCTTATACTAGGGAGACGATACGGTATTTATATGTGTGAGATTGATTTATGTCACTTATGAGTATGGTCTCAAGCTGCATCCATTTTTTATAAATATCTCAATGTGTATATGCCCAGCTCTTGTAATTCACTTTCTTAACCTCTGTGTCAGCATAGGACTTTTTGGTTGTTCCATTGTAAGATAACCATATGATAAATTAAAATCTTAAAATAGATTTCTAAAATATATGTTGTATAATATCACTCTATATTGCAAATTTTCTCTCAAATTTTTCTCTGCCCTCTGGCCTCCTTGCCATTCCTTATAATTTCAGTAAAAGGGCACATAGAAGAAAGATACTCCAAAAATTTAAGGAAATGTTCCTGGAAGAGATACATTCATTTCACCAAAAAATTATGAAATCTTTTTTTTTCCTCTTTCCATTGTGCTAGATCCTCTACTCCCCAGAAGGATTTAAGTGATGTAGCAGTTTAGCTTAACACTCACAGGTTAGCACTGAACAAAGACAGGGAATCTAAGATTTGCCATTCAGTGAGGCACTGAAAAGAGCAACAATTATTCTGGTCCTCCATTTACTCATCTTTGAAATTAAAACCATAAATATGAATGTTATCAGTGCTAGTACATTATTGATATCAATAGCTACTTGAAAGGATTATTTTTGTCTGACAGGGTCATGCTCTACTGACTGAGCTAGCTTGGCAGCTGTATTTTTGTCTATTTAAGAGCAACCTGAAACTTAGGACCGAAAGCCACAGCTTGAGCTGGAATGAAGCCTTATGGGCTAATAATAGTTAAGTATGGGATTCTGGAGTTAGGTTGTTGGTTTTAAATGCTGAGTTAGCAATTTATAAACTGTGTCTCTTATTCAAGATACTTAACTTCTCTGTGCCTATATTATAGCAAATATTATTCAGGTGATCGTTGCACCTACCTCAATGAATTTTATTGAAAACTATCTAAGTGCACATACTGTTCTAGGATATGCACTCGATAAACATTCTTAGCTATTGCCTTTATTCTATTTTTGTGTTTTGGTTTTATTCTAGAATGACATGTTGTTGTAGTCTTTACATGTGAGGGAGTCATCAGAAATAGGTTCTGAATGACCTAGCAAATCAGCTAATCTATCTTTGGTTTCTAAAAACTATAATATGTGATATATATGTATATGATGAATTTTGAGAGAATCAAGTAATTTATATCTACAGTTCCTTATAGAGTCCTTGACAAAGTTTATTTATACTTATTGTGTTTTTATTGGTTGAAATATGAAGAAGCTTTGATTAAAATATGTAATTCAAAGGGTTAATCCAATGTCAATTAAGTTAGATAAAATTTTTGGACTAATGAATTATCCTCTTTTTAATCTTTTGTTGTTGTTTTACTATAACCAAGTTAGTTAAGTGAAAATTAAAAACAAACAAACAAACAAAAACGTTCAACACATGTGGGATCAAGGGAAAGGTTTTATGGCAGCTCAAAGGGGCTAAATGTTAACCTCATTGAAACGTTATGCATTGTGTACGTCTATCGCAATATTATTTAACCCTCCATCAATATTTCTAACTTTTATGTTTTTATATAACAGTTAAAACAGAATGTAAAATGTTTTAAAAGAGGGTAGATTTTGAATTGCATCATCTCTTTACACTTTCACATGCATTCAGGTATGCTTTGTGAGGTTCAATTTCAACTGTGAACGCATCACCTCATAGGGATCTCAAGATGTTAAAGCATGGTTTTGTTGCAAGTGCATATTGACAATGTCTTTAAGGGTTTTCACTTATTATTTTTAAGTTATTTCCTGTGGAGAACTACCTACACCTCCAAATGGAAATAAGATTGGAACTCAAACTTCATACGGCTCAACAGCTATCTTTACCTGTGATTCAGGATTCATGCTTGTGGGCTCTGCTGTGCGGGAATGCCTTTCCTCAGGTCTTTGGAGCGGATCTGAAACCAGATGTTTAGGTACAGATGTTTAATTCATTTTTCTCAACCCCCTACTCAACCAACCTCATATGAAAGCACTGGAGTGGAAGCAAATGTCCCTCCCTGATGTGAAACGGTAACTTCTTTTCCTTTAATAGGGATAAAAAAAAATCAGAAAATACTTAACTTAAAAATGGATCACAGGATTAAAAACTACTAAACCAGTAACTCTCAGGTAATTAACTTGTATTTCTAGTGAGAATCATGTCATTAAGGAGACATATTTTCTTCCAGGCATGGTGAAAACAAAAATAAGTGAAAATTCATTGTTGAAAATTACATGTTTGCATATTCAGTTTGATTAATAGCAGTTTATTCATTCTAAACCATAGCAAATTCCCCTTCTCCAATTTTCCTAATATAATGACTGAAGGAGAAAAACAATTTCTACACATTTAAATTACCTTCCCCCTTTTTATTTATAAGATTTCAACTTGTGTGGAACTATTTATATATATTCACTGAAAGTTAAAAATTGTTTTGAATGCAATTTTAGGCAAGTAGGATTTCCCCCCTTTGGGTTCTCTGAATTCATTGTAAAAATTTGCTCAGTAAAGACACTCAACAATGCCTTTATCTTTTATCCCTCCCTTTTATTATTTTGGTTCATTCTTCATATCTTTTGTAGTGACTTCAAAATGTTTTTTAGTATTTAGAGAATAGTATGATTTATGCCATATTGTTTCCGTAAAATAGTGTCAAGATATGACAATAAGTGAATTAGATAATTATCTTAATTGCTTTAATGATTATTCAGTTTTCTGTTGGATCTTTCTTTCACTAATTTAATAATTGCTAGTTATAATATTTTATTGCAAAATTTGTACATTTTTTCCTGAGAAGATGGGAATATGACACATGAGAGAAAAGTCTATACCTCAGCAATTTAAATCATATAATTTTGCTAATAAATTGAAAAATATTCTTGATAAAAAATCACTTTGATGCTTATGAAGGTATTGCTAAAAGTTTGTGTTAGTGTTTCTTTTTTTCTTCCTTTCATAGGTACATTTTTTAATAGGTATACTGGCAAATCTAGTAGCAAACACTATAGTTTCTTTACAAGAACAAACTTATTCAAACATACTATAAAACTATTATGTAAAAAAGAAAATAGTAAATACATCAAATCATGTGTTGGTTTTTTAAATATTCAAAAACATTTTAATATTCTTATACAGATTTTGATTGGTTTCAATTAAAGAATAGTTTGAAAATTTATAAGTTCAAATGCTATATTTATTGCTATGTTTTGATAAACTATCATTGTATATCACATTGAATGTTATTTATTGAGTGTTGTGTGTATAATATGACTTTTTAGTCATCTATTTAAAATCTTGATTATGTTCTCTGGAAAGATAGGCTATAGCCAGTATGTATGGACAAATACTGTCCTCCAGTTTATGAAGACAACATTCTGTTGTAGAGGTCTTGGTGTGGATATTGAATATAAATGTCACAGCGTGTTGGTAAGGAGAAAAATACACTTTCAATCAATCAAATCCTATGATTTTGTGCTTGGGATGGACTTAAGGAATCAGCCATTCTCAGCTTACCCCTGCAGTTCATGACACTTTTGGCTTAGAATGGCCACTAGAATGTGCTTAAGATTGTTCTAAGAACAGTGCATTTATTCCCAAGGTCTTAGCATTTTATTGAGTTGGTTAATTGAAAGAATAATGAAAAGTGCACACTCATATGTCTCCTACACAAATTTTACAACCAATATTTCATCATAGTTGCTTATCACCTTTCTTTCACTCTTTCTAGGCTTGTAGAAAATGCATTTTTAAATGCATTTGGAGTTATGCAAATCTATGTTAAACATTTCAGTATCTTACTCATTAGTTATAGATCAATATTTGCTTATGGTTTATATTTCTTGTTTCACTATGGCAAAATTTATATATAGTCACAAATATATTTTGACAGTATTTGAGTTTGATGGATATATATTGTCGTAGTTACTTTTCTCATTGCAGGGACCTAATACCTAACACCCAAAGTTAAAGGGGGAAAGTTTTATTTAGCTCACAGTTTGTAGAGTCTTCGGTCCATAATGGTTGGCTCCCAGGCAGGGTGGTATGGTAGATGGTGAACAGTTCATGATGCACACAAGACAGCAAGATCAACTAGGTGGGGAGATGAGGTCTTTGGGTCCCTTATACTGTATACAGGCTATGCCAGGCAGGGCGTATGTAGCACTCACACCCTTAATCCTAGCCGGAACTCTGACAAACCAATCAGTGAAATAATTTCCTAACCACACACCCTTAATCCCAGAATCACACACTCTAGATTCAGCCACTTCTGAAAAAGCCCTATGACCGACCACATGAAGCACAGGGGGACATCTAGATACAAGTCGTTTCATGCACTCCTGTTTAACTCAACATTCTAACAATACAGAATTTGACCATCACTTCACTAAGATTCTTCATGATGCTGCAGATCTGCAGCTATCTTTTTTCTCAATCTGAGTAGCTATTTGAATCTTTTCACCATATTGTCTCATATTTAATAGTTTCACTGTATAGTTTCTGTTCTAGAAATGTAGATTGGTGGAATCCTAAATTAGGCACTGTTGTCATTTCTTTGCTTCTCCCTCATCTGTACTGCTGTATCTGTGTTATGTTCTCTTTATTGCTCAATGAAGTTCCATTATATGAGTATGGCATACATCAGCCATTCTCTTCTTGGTGGACACCAGAGGATTATCTAGTTTTGGCCCACTTTGAACAAAATTATTCTGTATATTTCATTCTGTGCTATTCTCTTTTTTGTGAATACTCAGGAATAGAATACTAAGGAGATGTCCAATTTCTTTTTGCATGAGATTTTAAATTGTATTGTTTCAGATTTCTGATGATCAATGCAGTTTTATGAACTTATTAGCTACTTATAAATTTTCTTTCATGATGTTTTTAAATACCATATGTTTAGTTGCATTTTAACTATGAATTACAGTTTTTCAAACTCTGATTATATCATTATATGTTTTATAGGTGTTCCCTCCCAATTTGACATGCTTATTTATTTATAAAAATAGTGCCTTTTGATGAACAGGAATTTTTCTTTGGTAAAGTTTGTGTCTTTGTTTTCTCTCTGGTTGTTTTCTATGTTTGGCTTAGGAAACCTTTGCTAGATTGTCAGTCATAAAGACATTTTATCATGTTTTCCCTAAAAACTTTATCATTCTACCTTTTGTTTATAAATTTATAATTTTTTGTTTGTAGAAGAATTAAGTTTTGCTGCTTGTTTTCCTAGAATGATGTGTGCAATATTTGTGAAAAAAATGTCAAAAGAGGACTTGAGATCACATATCTAATTCCTTTAAATTTCAGATAACTTTTAGAATTAATCTGCTGAATGTAACAAAAATACGTAGTGAGTTTGTGAACAGGATTCGTTGAATCTGTAGATCAATTTGGAGAGAATTAGCATCTAACAGTATTGAATTATCTGATCTATGAACATAGAATAGGTATTCATTTATTTAGATCTTTAAATGTTTGTAGTAGCAATATTTTGTAATGTTAGCACAGAGATCCTGTGTATTTAATGCTAAATTTATTTCCCAGAATCTTTTACTATTATAATTAGTTTATTTTTAATTATATTTTAATTTGCTACCAGTACATGAAATATAGCCATTTAAAATATTTGTCTAGTATCCTGTAATCTTCCTAAATTTATTTAATCATCCTAAATTTTATTAAAACAGGATTTTCTACACATGTTCTATGAGCACAGTCTTAGCTCCCCTAACCCAATATTATGCCTACTTCCTGGCTTTTAAAAAGCATATCACACTGGATAGGACCAACAAAGAAATGTTGAATAAAACTCATGCAAGTAAACATCTTTGTCTTATTTTATATTAGCAGAAAAGCATTCAGTCTTATACTGGTAAATATGTTAGCAAGACAATTTTACATGTTTTTTCAGATTAAAAAATTCTGTTTCTGTCTAATATTTTGTTAGCTTTTATCATGAATACATACTAAATTTTTCCAAATGCTTTTTCTGCATCTTTTGAGATACTCATATAGATTTTGTTCTCCTTTACTCCGTTAATATGGTAAATTACAGTGCCTGGTTTTCCAACTTAAACCAACTTTTCATTTTTGGCTAAACCTGAGATAATTATATTGTAATTTCATTTTTAATGCTGCCACATTAATTTTCTAAAATTTTGTTGGGGAATTTTTTTTTATTGATGGTAAAGGACATTGTCATTTTCGTGTGTCTTAGTTTTACTTTTGGTTTTATGATTGTCTCATAAAATGAGTCAAGAAGTTATTTTTCTGTCTTCTATCAGCTAAGAGTTTTTGTAAGATTGATATTTTTCTTTCCTAAAAATTTGAAAGTTTCCAATGTCCTTTTTTATCCTTAAATATTCATTTTATCAGTTTTATGTTAGAAGTTTTCTGTTTTGTGATTCAAATAGTAAGCGTAGAACTGCTCATATTTTCCATTTATCTTATTTTAATTTTGGCAAGTTATAATTCTAAGGGAATTTGTCTATCTTTTGAATTCTGAAACATATATTGGCATAGAGCTATTCCCAATATTTAAGTCTCTAATGGCCTTATACTATTATCAGTTCATTTATTCTTGTTACTTGCAATTTTGTCTCCTCTTTTATGTTTTGATAAGGTTCAATGTGAGGTTAAGGATTTTGTTACTATGAAAAAGAACTTTTACCTTAATTTATACTATTATGTATTTTTAATTCTTTTTGGTTTCTGCAATTTTGTTGTTGTTGTTCCGGGGATTGAACTCACAACCTTGTGTTTGCCAAGCAGGCACTACGCCACTGAGCTAAACCCCCAGCCCTGCAGTTATTTTAAATATTTTCTTTTGTCTACATAATAAGAATTTATTTTGTCTTTTTGATTTTGCTTCTTTCTACACTCTTTTAAACACAAAATTTTGAGATCTTTTTATTTCATAAGAGAACACTTAACCCTATACATTATTTACTAAGCATTGTTTTGTCTATATTCCTCAAATGTTGCTATCTTATATTTCATTTTTATAAAATGTTCTATTTCATTTCATTTTGAAATGTTCTATAAATTCTTCTAGACCTGTCAGTAGTGTCTTTTAATTTCCAAGTACTTGCTGTTTTGCAAAGCATCTTATAATTACCTCTATGTCATATAATTGTTGGAATTATTTTGCTTAGTAAATTTTGAAAGCTTAGTAAAGTTACACATGTATATAAATATACAAAAAACAATAACATACTGAAAATATTATGTTGACCCATTTTAGCGGGTCACTGTGGAATTCCAGAACTCATTGTGAATGGTCAAGTCATTGGAGAAAATTACGGGTACAGAGACACAGTTGTATACCAGTGCAATCCTGGCTTTCGGCTGATTGGTTCTTCAGTGAGGATATGTCAGCAGGACCACAACTGGTCTGGTCAGCTCCCATCCTGTGTGCGTAAGTAAGCATGGCAGAAGTATTCTGGGCCTATAATCTCATGGTCTGATGAAAAAATTTTTTCTAATTGAGATAAAAAAATTATTTATAACTTAAATATATGACAACATAAATGAAATCTCTATGGTCCACTATTTGTAATGCTATGTAACAGCCTTGAAAGTGGAATGGTGATGATCCGGACTGCAGCAGTCACATGCACTCATCAGCGCCCTCTGACGGGAGCCCATCAGGAAAGAAGCCTTCTGCAAAAACGACTTGTTCCTAAGTGGAAAATCAGGCCTGCTGCTCTGGTGCATTGTGTGTTCATTATGAATTATATTTGAAAAGTGCAAATATAATTGAATAATGATGACTCCATTGCATTTTCTTACCCTATTAAGTGCTCAAAAGTACGCAGTATTTCAGACCACAATTTATCCTGTTGGATCTTAAAATTAAAATATACGTGTATTTCTGTTTTTCTCTTTCTAAATTCCATCCTGAAATGTTGCCCTATTAAAATTTTTGTGTAGTAGTTAACAATAAGCATTATGAGTATGTCATAATTATCACATAAAAAATGGGTAGAGATTGTGTAAACTACAGAAATTGTGGAAGCTAATTTGTATATAGGACATATTTCACTTAATATATGACTAATTTATCTCATATTTACAAATTCCTTTATTGTCAAATTTTGATACAACTGACCAAAATTTATTAGAATTTAATTTCATGAAAAATACTTCTGTGTGTTGTAATAACAGGGTAATGGTTTATAGTTAATAGAATCACTTTTCTAAGACGCATGTACATGCACATGTTACTGGATTGTCTGATGACCTATGGACAATGATATCCTGCTTGGGTTTGTCCTAGGTATTTTACTTTTCATTTATACTCAGGCATAATCACCTAATAGCACTGTCTCTTCCCAGTGAATAATTGAGTGTATTAATGAAAATTGTTCCTTGGAGTATATCCTATTTCTCTGTTGATAATTTTAAAGAAGATGAGATGTTGTTAAATTTCTAAATGAGAAGGCTGACATTAACAAGACAGCTGAGAAATAATTGTTCTTAGGGTCATTTTGAAAGACCCAGAAGTTACTGTGGTCTTTCACTGCGCCCAATTATAAACCACTGCTACCAGAGTTGCTCTGATTAATACAGTGGGATGATACAGTAAATCAGTTCATAGAAATCCAGTGTTTGGGGAAAGGCAGCACTACATGAAATTTATAGGAGTGTAACATTAAAAGCATATGAGTAATTAATCTGAGAATGTGATTTCTGTGCAAAATTGTGTTAAATTATCAAATGCTAATAATGAAGTAAATAAACCGGTGAGATTAACTGGTGTGAGGAGTATCAAAACTCCTACCTCCAAATATTAATGAAAGTTCTTGTGCAACATGTGAGTCTTTGAATATTATCCACCTTGTGTGGTCACATCAGTTTAAATTTCAAGCACACTTTTGCTTATCAAGCTGTTATTCATAAAATTGATTATGTAAATAATATTTAAGGAACATTCAGAAGTACATACCTAAAATTATGCCTTCAAGCACCCTTAGTTCGTAAGCTAGCAAAGTACAGTCTGTTCAATTTTGGACTTGTTGCTATTCACTAGTCACAAGAAGTTCAGTCATTCCCCAGGTTTCCTTGAAATTTTACATTTATCTGTAAAGAAGTCAAAGAGAATGAAATTGGTACTATGGAACCTAGAAGATCTAAGACTACTTATGTAAAACCCATAGTTGTATGTAATTCATTTTACTAATATATATCTCTTGTTAATATTTGTATTGTTTCTTTGTAGTTTATGCTTCTCTGCTAGTACAAATGCTTTGCATAATTATCAACATATAAGGTGAAGTTTTTACCTGATTTGAAATGATTAAGCTTCACTGTCAAGTAATGATTGATGACTAAATAATTTTTCTGTCTGTTCTCTCATACTCATTGATATTAGCTGTTAGCTGTGGTCACCCTGGTAGTCCAATTTATGGAAAAACAAGTGGAAATGGATTCAACTTTAACGATGTTGTGACATTTTCTTGCAATGTTGGGTATCTCATGCAAGGGCCCACCAAAGCACAGTGCCAAGCCAACAGGCAGTGGAGCCATCCTCCTCCTGTGTGCAGAGGTAAAGGTCTCGCCATGAGTGGGTTTGGGGCATCCACTAATGTATCTGTGTAAACAAAGGTCGTGCATTTGGAACAGTGGGGAGAAAAGTAGAAAGTTTTAAACTATTGAAACCAAAAGTGTAACACTGATGTCATCCTTTAATAAGTTGGTCCTTTTTCTTAAACGGTTAACTTATTTTTAGAAGTTAAAACTGTTGAGTCATAGTTGTACTTACCTTTAACTTACATATCTGTTTAATCATATATAAAAATTCCTTACGATTACTCTTACATGTAGTTTGCTTCATAATTTATAACACTTATCTATTGGCATTCATTTTCTTCTTTGCAAGGAGATATAATGAACTTCATGTTGTTTCATTAAATACAATCAAATTATCATTTTTCTATACTTTTTCCGTCATCAACAGAAGTTTAGATGATTTTTCTTAAAAATCCATACTCATAATTATAATACTGTTGCCATTGTCAGAAGATTTGCCAAAACTTTTTCCATTTTTCTATATTTTCAACCATATTGATTTCACCCTGTCTCGCTCATAGATTCCAGAATCTTTGCCTTATTTAATCTTTTTGTCTTTGAAATTAAGACTCTAAATTTTTAATAGAGATCTATGTAAGTATCAATATAATATTCCAAAAAAAATCTTGAAAAATGTGTCACTTTTTAGTGGTCAACTGTTCCGATCCTGGAATTCCAGCCAATTCCAAAAGAGAAAGTAAAATAGAACATGGGAATTTCACCTATGGCACTGTGGTATTTTATGATTGCAATCCTGGATATTTTTTATTCGGATCTTCAGTTTTGATATGTCAACCAAATGGGCAATGGGATAAACCTTTACCAGAATGTATCAGTAAGTAGATAATGTGAATTATTCCTTGGGAAAATGTCCTGGAATCAATATGAATGTTAAATATTGTCTGTATGAAATAGCTAGAGCTTTGTATCAGATGTAACTGCTTTATTATTTTTCTGAAACTATACTTCCACAC